>JARBWK010000005.1:125968019-126263094 GCA_030556195.1 Anolis apletophallus
ATTAAAGTGCTTATGAGGACATTTTGCTAGAATTTGTCACAGCAGGGCTTTATTTGCTTTATTCAGGGAAGGCACATTGGAACAGCCACGTTTTCAGGCTCCTCCTACAAACTACCAATGTGGGGGCTTGTCTAACGTCATTGGAGAGCGAGTTCCAGAGTTGGGGGCCCACCACAGAGAAGGCCCTCTCCCTCGTCCCCACTAAACGTGCCTGCGAAGGGGGTGGGAGCGAGAGTAGGGCCTCTCCAGATGATCGTAGAGATCGCCTGGGTTCATAGACCAAAATGCAGTCACGCAGGTAGGCGGATCCCAAACCGTTCAGGGCTTTGTAGGTAAGAATTTGCACCTTGAATTGGGACCAGAAGATAAATGGCAGCCAATGGAGCTCCCTGTAAGTCGCTCCAGTTAGTAATCTGGCTGCCGCCCGTTGGACCAATTGAAACTTCCGGGCCGTTCTCAAGGGCAGCCCCACGTAGAGTGCATTACAGTAGCCCAATCTGGAGGTGACTACGGCGTGGACCACCATGGCCAGATCCAACTTCACGAGGTACAGTTACAGCTGGCGCACGAGTTTTAATTGTGCAAAGGCCCTCCCAGCCACCATCGACGCCTGAGTTCAAACCTTAGCGATGAGTCTAGATCAGTGGTTCCCAAACTTTTTTGGCCTACCGCCCCCTGTCCAGAAAAAAATTTGCTCACCGCCCCCCTATAAATTATTTTTTTAAAAAAATTAATAGCAATTAAACAATTAAATATACGTATTAATGCAGTGGTTCTCAACCTTTCTAATGCCATGACCCCTAAATAAGGTTCCTCATGTTGTGGTGACCCCAACCATATTTTCGTTGCTACTTCATAAATAATTTTGCTACTCTTACAAATTCTAATCCAAGTATCTAATATGCAGGTCAAAGCGAAGGGGGCGAGGCCCTCCTAAATAGCCAATCGTTCACCGCCCCCTTAAAGGGATTCACCGCCCCCCAAATTCCCCTGAGCCTCCCACCGCCCCCTTGGATCGCCTCACCGCCCACCAGGGGGTAGTACTGCCCACTTTGAGAATCAGTGGTCTAGATTATGAAACAACCAATCAAAACAGAGTTAAAACAACTGAACAATCTCAATAACTATGTAACGACTCTCCAAACTTCGGTAGGGATCACGCATAGACGTCAGCTTGGTCCAACACGATTTTATTGAAGGTACGGCACCCGTGAAGCTAAAGCACCGCCCGGCCACCCAAACACACCTTATATACCCCGGTAGCCCCCTCCCACCTTCCATGCCATGTGCGGACTGGGATTCATCACCATTTCATGAATCAGCACTCCCAGTAGTCCATAGGGCATGACCCCAGGGTCACAGAGCCAGCGCCACGAGTCCCACTGTCCAATGTCCAAGCCTGGAGGAGTTACTCACTTCCTCCGAGGCTCCTGGAAGTTATCTCACTCCCAGTCTTGACTCAGCAGTCTTCACGAAAAGTAGGACAAAGGTCGCACCAGGAATAGAGGCAAGGTCGCTGCTGCCTCATGACAGGTTGGGAACCTGGTCTTCCCCAAAGCTCAGGTTTCCCAACCCTGACATAACGGTCTCCTCCACCTCGTCCTCCCCCCTGAGGAAACAAGACACATTCAATCCCTCGGGGGAAATGGATTCACATATTTCTTCAAGAAGCTGCAATGGAAAGTGGGGTGAACCTTCCCTAGACTCTTAGGCAACATCAGGGTGTATGATACCTTATTCACCACTCTCCCCACTTTAAAAGGCCCAATATATTTCGGGACTTAACTTCTAGATTTATATCCTAATTTCAAATTCTCCGTAGACAGCCACACTAAATCCCCTTCACCATACTCCTCCCCTTCCTGCCGCTGCGATCACCGAATAGCTTATAGGATCGTTGTGCTCTCCCAGGGCTTCCGCCACTTCCTTCCAAACCTCCCTGGCTTGTCCTTTCCTTTCCACCTTCTCCACTTCCCTTCCATCTTCAAAAGTTGAGGCAATGGTGCCACTTCCTGCCCATAAACTATTTCAAAGGGGGACTTCCCAGTAGAAGAATGTATGGAGCTGTTGTAAGCCACTTCGGCGTATGGTAAAAGATCTGACCAATTATTCTGCTCTTGGTTACTGAAGACTCGCAAATATGTGCCTAACGATTTATGCATCCTCTCCACAGCACCATTACAAGAAGGATGATAAGCAGATGTCAAACGCCTTTGTGCACCCAGCACCTCCAGAAACCTTCCCCAAAACTGAGCTGTGACTTGGACCCCGGTCACTCAACACCTGCTCGGACAACCATGTAACCTATACACATGCTGCACATACAATTCTGCCAGCCGTTCTGGGATGGCAACCCCTCAAAGGAATAAAATGGGCCTGCTTAGAAAACATATCTAAGACCGTCCAAATGTAACGATAGCCTCGGCTGCATGGCAATTCACCTACAAAATCTGTGCTAACATGTGTCCACGGTTTCACCGGATTAGCTACCACCTGTATCAATCCTGGCGGTTTAGCCGAGGGAGCCTGCTTCTAGCACATCTTTCGCAGCCCTCTACATACCGCCTTATTTCCATCTTCATGCCAGGCCACCAATACCTCTTCTTCACAGCTAACACAGTCTTAGTCATACCCCAATGTCCAGCCGTCTTATGGTCATGCATCATCTCCAACACCTTAATCCTCAACTTATTGGGGATATAAACCTTACCCCAACCATCCACAATCCCTTAACCAACACACATTCCTTCTCATGCTCGTAACCATGGATCATCCACATAACTCCCCTGTAACTCCAACTCCACTCATCCACAACTTCCATCTCCTCCTTAACCACTACGGATCCTTGCGACCGGGTTTGCACCGCACAACCCCACTGCTCTCGGAAAAGACCTCACCTTCCCTATACAACCCATTCTCTCCTGCACTAGGATACCTAGACAAAGCATCAGCCACCACATTCTCTTTACCTTTAATGTGCTGTAACTTGAAGTTAAACCTATTAAAAACTGGGACCACCTCACCAATTTCGGGGACAACTTTTGTGGGTTCCTCAAATATTTCAAATTTTGGTGATCAGTCATAACAACAACGGAACACAGCCCCTTCCAGGAACTGCCTCCAAGTAACTAATGCATTGCGCACTGCAAATGCCTCCCTTCTCCCACACTGGCCACTTACGTTCGTGCTCTCAAATTTCTTTGAAAATACGCACAAGGTCTCAACTTCCCTTGGCTATCTTCCTGCAACAAGGCCCCCATAAGCCCAAGCCGGCGTCACACTGAACGACAAAAGGCTTGTCAACATTAGGATGCAACAGCAACGGTTTTTTCAACTTAACGAATGCCTCCTGACAACCCTGGTCCCAATTCAACACCGCTCCTGGGGACTTCACCTTTCTAGATTCTCCTCTGCCCTTAGTCTTCAGCAACTCCGTGAGCGGGAGGGCTATGGCCGCAAACCCGGGAATAAAAGTTCGATAGAAATTCGCCAGTCCTAGAAAAGCTTGCAGCTGCCTACGGGTGCGCGGCGCTTCCCAACTCACCACGTCATCCACCTTCGCGGATCCATAGCCACACCACTCTCACCAATCCTATATCCCAAGAAATCAATCTGACTCTTACTAAACTCGCACTTACTCAGCTTCGCAAACAGGCTAGCCTGCTCAACCGCTCAATACTACTCGCACTAACCTAACATGCTCCTCTTTTAGTACTGCCGCCACAACAATGTCATCTAAGTACACAAAGACTCCTTTATATAAGAGGGTGCAACACTTCATTAATCAATTGCATAAACAGACCGGGAGACCCTGCTAAACCGAATGGCATTACGAGCCATTCGAATAATCCTAGAGGGCACGAAAACGCGGTTTTCCATTGGTCACTTTCTTAACCCGGATCATATGGAACGCATCAATTAAGTCCAATTTTGTGAAGAACTTACACCTCCTAGCAGTCCCAACAGATCCTTGATCAGTGGCAGGGGATAGCAGTTCGTAGTGCTAACGGCATTCAACCCCTATATAATCAATGCACAGCCTCAACTTGCCATCCTTCTTTTCCCTAAACAACACTGGTGCGGCTAAAGGGGACTCCGATCGCCTAATAAACCCTCTCTTCAAATAGTCATCTATCTGCTCTCTCAAGGCAACCTTCTCTTGGACCGTCATTGCATATATTTTGGGTTTGGGCAACACCGCTCACTCCTTTATTTCTATGCTACATTGCACATTCCTCAGAGGGGAAGCTTCTGGGCTAGTTTCGGGTTGAACACGTCAACATAATCCCAGTATTCTTGTGGCACCCTTTCACGTCACTACTTATACTCTTCTCCATATTAGGGTACATTGCACCTTTCCCCGTCCTCCAATCAATCTTGGGGTTCACTTTTCCTAACCAGGGCATGCCCAAAACCACTTCATGCCCTTTTATGGGAGCCATAACAAAATCAATACTCCTCCCAGGGCCCTACACGCCCCTTTTAACCCTTTTGTCCCTGTGGAGAAAGGTCCACCCTCAATGGTTGTTCCGTCTAACTGCTTAAAGACAACTGGGGCTTTTAACGGTTCAGTCTCACCCCCAATTCCTTAACCAACTGAGGTGACATGATGTTTTCCGAACACCCGCAATCTATAAGAGCTTTTTCTTTACCACAAGATTCCCTTTACTAACCCCAAAGTACATTGTATATTATTCCTCACCCCTATTTCCACACTTTCATCATTGTCCACCGCAGCAGCCTTGGCTGCAGCCACTTTCACTGCTGACTTCTGTGGACACTGATAAGCAAAATGCCCGGTTGGTTACAGGCGTAACACCGCATCCGGCTCATCATCGGTTTCCGGTTACTGCTGGAACGGCTGTCGCCACCACTTTTAGCCTCCGACCCTTTAGGCCGACTCTCTCCACACACACGACCACCGCCTCTCGATCTCATCGGCTGCGCCTGTCGTCTCCGCATTTCTGGGCCAGGATTCCTCCACATTTCCTGCCAATTGGATCCACCCATCGATATCTCCTGGATCATCACGGTGAAGGCACCACTCCAACACCTCCTTCCGCAGACCGTCCTTAAACATCTCCAACAAGGTAGCTTGGGACCATTCTGCCACCTTCCCTGCGAGCCCCATAAACTCCTCAGCATACTCGGTCACCGACTTGGCCCCTTGAGTCAGACACCGCAACGCCTCCTTCGCCTTAATCCTCTCAAGGGGATCTCGAAATCTGCTCCTGATGGCACACAGGAATCTCCTCACCGACCCAAGGCAGGGATCTCGACGATCGTGGCACTGTACATACCACTCAGCAGCACGGCCCTTGAACACAGCCCCAACGGCTCTTACTTGGCTGCTTTCACTGGGATACAAATGTCCATAATCCTCCATATGGTCTTGTACTGCCGCAATAAAGAAGGCAACTTTGGATGCTTCGCCTTCAAACTCTACTGTAATGGCTCCTTCTTTATACGGCCTCCAAATTCATGGGACGCCATCCTATCCCTGGGTAAGTCTCCAGGTCTCGCCATACCTCTCCCCATTCCAGCAGATGGGTTCCTTGGACCTTGCTCTCCCATCATCCTCACTCCCGTAGGACGATCTAGGACGGCTGGCACGGGACTCTCTCGACCTCGGCTCTGGTTCCTCACTCCCGAAGGAGATCTAGGACGTTCGCCACAGGTTCCATCCATCCAGGAGTAATAAGTAAAATCTCCACCTCCTGGGGCCTGCCACATTGACTCTCTCCGGTCCTTCTCATCCAACCTCTGTGACAACCGTTCATCGTCTGCACCACCGCTTCCATTTGACAGCTTAACACATCAAATTTTGAAGGGGACTCTGGCTCTGGGGTCTCACTACCCCTCCCGTGGTTAGGTCCACCTTACCATCTTTGGCACACCTCTCGGATCCTCATGGATCACCTCCAGACGAGCGCCCTGGCACTCCACCGCCTGGTCCACCAGCGAGCCTCCCTGTGTTCTGCCGCCTGGATCATTCCCAGACGACCACCTCGACGCTCCACCGCTTGGATCGAGCTCTTGCGCCCTGCCATTTGCCAAGCCCCTTCTCTCTCCTTCGCTCGGCAGGCCATCCGTTCATCCACTTGGGCTTGCCAGAAATGCTCTCCCTCACGGAGTCTCATCTCCTGGGCCATCAACTCACGGGACACATCTGGACTCCCCACATGATCAAGAGTAGTCCACTCCCTCTTGGGTCCTCCGGATCTCCTCGTCCTCATCCAAGACCCAGCTGTCCAGATACTTTTCCTCGTTCACGCCAACCTCGCCATTGCTGGGATAGTTGGTCAGGGGCTTTAGCTTCTGTAACGACTCTCCAAACTTCGGTAGGGATCACGCATAGACGTCAGCTTGGTCCAACACGATTTTATTGAAGGTACGGCACCCGTGAAGCTAAAGCACCGCCCGGCCACCCAAACACACCTTATATACCCCGGTAGCCCCTCCCCCTTCCATGCAATGTCCAGACTGGGTTTCATCAGCATTTCATGAATCAGCACTCCCAGTAGTCCATAGGGGCATGACCCCAGGGTCACAGAGCCAGCGTCACGAGTCCCACTGTCCAATGTCCAAGCCTGGAGGAGTTACCTCACTTCCCTCCGAGGCTCCTGGAAGTTATCTCACTCCCAGTCTTGACTCAGCAGTCTTCACGAAAAGTAGGACAAAGGTCGCACCAGGAATAGAGGCAAGGTCGCTGCTGCCTCATGACAGGTTGGGAACCTGGTCTTCCCCAAAGCTCAGGTTTCCCAACCCTGACAAACTATGTAGGGTATTTCTAATGCAGCGTTTCTCAACCTGGGGGGCGGGACCCCTAGAGGGGTCGCGAGGGGGTGTCAAAGGGGTCGCCAAAGACCATCAGAAAACACAGTATTTTCTGTTGGTCATGGGGGGGAGGGGTTTTGGTGTGGGAAGTTTGGCCCAGTTCTATCATTTGTAGGGTTCAGAATGCTCTTTGATTGTAAATCCCAGCAACTACAACTCTCAAATGTCAAGGTCTATTTTCCCCAAACTCCACCAGTGTTTACATTTAGGCAGATTGAGTATTCCTGCCAAGTTTGGTCCAGATCCATCACTGTTTGAGTCCACAGTGCTCTCTGGATGTAGGTGAACTACAACTCCAAAACTCAAGGTCAATGCCCACCAAACCCTTCCAGTATTTTCTGTTGGTTGTGGGACTTCTGTGTGCCAAATTTGGTTCAATTTCATCATTGGTGGTGTTTAGAATGCTCTATGATTGTAGGTTGACTATAAATCCCTGCAACTACAACTCCCAAATTACAAAATCAATCCCCCCCCCCCGCCAGTATTCAAATTTGGGTGTACCAGGTATCTGTACCCAACTTGGTCCAGTGAATGAAAATACATCCTGCATATCAGATATTTACATTACGATTCATAACAGTAGCAAAATTACAATTGTGAAGTAGAAACAAAAATAATTTTATGGTTGGGGGTCACCACAACATGAGGAACTGTATTACGGGGTCACGGCATTAGGAAGGTTGAGAACCACTGTTCTAGTGAGATCACAGAGGACATGACTATGTATAGTACAGTGGACAACAGTGTTTGATCAGGAGCTGAAAGATCTGGGTTCAAGTCTATATTCATCCTGAAACTCAATGAGTGACATCAGCCTAATTCTCTTTCTCAGACTTACTTATCTCATCAAGGTTGTGGAAATCATGAGCTCAATGAGGGAAGAACAGGAAATAAACGTAACTTATAAATAAATGCAATCTAACATGACTGTGTTAATTGTTTTTTGATTGATTGATTGATTGATTTTATTATTTATGAGTCGCCCTCCACGTCAGTGCTCCGGGCGACTTACACATAAAACACATAAAAGAGTTCAATAGTTAAAAGCTAAAAGAATAGGAAAATTAATTAAAATAGTTCCAGTAACTCAGGCTAAGTCTGGAAGGTGTCCTTAGCCGTAAGCCTTTCGGAAGAGCCAGGTCTTCAGTGCGGTCAGGAACTGGGGCATGTCCCGGATGGGTCTCTGATCCGCCGGCATCAAGTTCCAAAGAACAGGGGCCGCGATGGAAAAGGCTCTCCGTCTCGTGGTGTCAAGGCGGGCCTCACTCACACCTGGGATGCGGAGAAGGTCCCTGTTTCCTGAACGCGGCGACCTTAAATGAGCTGGTTCGGACAAGCGGTCTTTTAAATAAGCTGGGCCGGCGCCATGGAGGGCCTTAAAGGTAAGCGACAAGATCTTGTGGATGGCTCTGAGCTCGACTGGCAGCCAGTGCAGGCGCTGTAGAGATGGCGCGATATGGCATCTCAGTGGGGTCCCGGTGAGGAGTCTGGCGGCTGCATTCTGCACTAGCTGGATTTTACGAGTGGTTGACTGCGGCAACCCCACGTACAAGGCATTACAGTAGTCCAGCCGTGATGTCACTGTGGCATGGACCACCGTAGCCAGCGCATCTGATGGAAGGTAAGGTGCCAGTTGACGTGCCTGGCGTAGGTGGAAGAAAGCTCCCTTACTTGTCGCAGCACCCTGGGCCTCCAGTGAGAGTCTCGAGTCTAGTATCACACCGAGACTCTTCACCGACAGGGCCGGGATCAGCGGCTCTCCCTCAAAGAGAGGCAGCGGAATGGGTGGCTCTGGGCGTCCCGGCCATAGAATCTCAGTCTTTGATGGATTGATCTTGAGTTTGTATGAGCGGAGCCATCTGGTCACTGCCTCTAGTCCTTGTCTGAAATTCTCAGGCACCGATGTTACGCCTGGCTCAAGCTTCAGCAGAAGCTGGGTGTCATCTGCATATTGGTAGCACCCAAATCCAAAACTGGAACAGCCACTGGCATTCTACCAGGATTAAGTTTTTTAATATGAATTCAAAACCATAAAATATTTAATTTTTTCTTATTATTACATAATTAATGCATACTATTAAGATGAAAATTTATTTTACCTGATAAGGCCTCTGTTTTATCTTTCCCTGTAAGTATTACAGGTCCAGCAACCGGCATAGGAATTCTAGACTCCTTTTCCTTGGATGCGCCTGCCGCTGGGTCTCTTTTTCGTGGAGGTGGAATTATGTCAGGTTTTGGCGACGGAGGTAAAATGGCTCCCGTCTGCTTGGCCAAGTAATTGAGAATGTCTTCTTTGAGGATACGGTTATCCTTCCCTGTTCCAACAACTTCGCTCAATTTAATCTGAAAGATACGCATCAAATTGAGGAACTCTGGAGATAGAGCTCAAACGGGAAAATATATATACTTGTACTGAACTGGATTACAAAGAAAATAAATGTGCTACAAGGTAAACTAGTGAAGTATTTGAAGAATCTATATGACTATTTATATGATCTCCATTAACCCTAATATATAAAAATCCAATTTTAAATGTCTGGATTCCCAATTTTAAAATATCTGTTGTGATCAGATTATTGAAGAGAAGTGAATGCGAGCCCAAGACAAGTATTTCTTAGGACGGTCATTGATGCAAGTATTGTAAATATGAAGGTAATTAAAATGTATAAGGTAACATAATTCTATGTCACAAAGTTTCTATACCTAGCCATTTTAGTCTGGAGTATCAATATGAAAAGGGATCCTGTACCTCCTTTGAGACTGAGAGAACTAAGATGACAGCACAAGATAAGGAAGGAGAAATAATCCACCAAAGTTTATGCTGCCAACTTTCAGTTGTGTTATCTGTTACATATAGGCCCCTTCTATATGTAAAAGGGGCCTATATTAAAGAACTCCAGGAACGCTGAGGAATGCGGAAGGAACAACAAGGGATGCTGGGAACGCTGAGAGATTAGGAGTGCGCCAGCTCCCCCTGGTGGCCAGAGTTTGCCTCTGTTCGTCTATATGTTTGTCTATTTGTTTGTCTACAGTATATGTTCGTCTAACGGCACGGATTGTCTGCTAAGTATGTGTACCTGTAATCCGCTCTGAGTCCCCTTCGGGGTGAGAAGAGCGAAATATAAATAAAGTATTTTTTTCTACACTGCCATATAAAATCCAGATTATCTGTTCTGAAGTGGATTATATGGCAGTGTAGACTCATATAATTAAATTCAAATAATGTGGATTATCCTCTTTGGTCATCTGGATTAAATGGCAGTGTAGAAGGGGCCACAGTGAACACAAGCATTTCTTCGTGGCTATGCAAAATGTACCATTGAAGTTGAACATCTTGAACACACAGTTGAACATCTTGTGCCTGGTATACCTAATAAAACTCCTTCTCATGTTCAGTTAACTCAAGATATTCAAGAGAAGCTTCACTGGTTGCCTCAGGCCCCTTCTGCACTGCCATATAATTCAGATTATGAAAGCAGACAATCCACATTATTTGCTTTGAACTGGATTATATGAGTCTACACTGCCTTATAATCCAGTTCAAAGCAGATAATCTGGATTTTATATGGCAGTGTAGAAAGGGGAAAAGATTTATTCTGGGAAGGCTCCATGGTTTACCCTAAACAACAGTAATCTTCCCGTTTTCATTCTACGGTAGGTGAAACATACTGCAGATCCAACCCACACCATGGAAGGTGCCACCAATGGGGAAAACATGGCAGAAGTCTCAAAAGAGTCAAACTTTTTGGTCTTGCTTCAAGTGTAGAGACTGAAATAAGGCATCACAAAAAATCTGTAAACGAAAACAGGGGAGTGCCTACAACACTAGAGTAAGAACCAAGGACCTACAGTCCAAATATGCACAATGAAAACAATCAAAACAATAATGTCCCCAATGGGATTACCGTATCCGGAAATTATAGAGTCCATTCAAAATGTCCATAAATCCAAAAGTCTTTTATAATCCACGTGCCGGGTAATACACAGTCTCATACCATGCGATATACAGGTGCAGGCAATTCCGTGGTTAGTCCATACAAAATCCAATAACACTTTCAGGAAACATAAATGTAGACTCCCCAGCTCCTCAGAGGTTCCCAATTTGGCGAAAGTTCGCAGTAAGGGGTTGGGGGGGTGAATGCAATAAGCGGGTGTACACAGCCACTTATTGCATTCACCACCCCCAACCCCCTTATTGCGAACTTTCGCCAAATTGGGAACCTCTGAGGAGCTGGGGAGTCTACATTTATGTTTCCTGAAAGTGTTATTGGATTTTGTATGGACTAACCACGGAATTGCCTGCACCTGTATATCGCATGGTATGAGACTGTGTATTACCCATCACAAAAAATCTGCCAGACCGTGCTACATACTAGTCCTTCCTCTGCCTGGCCTTAAAGGTTAGCAGTCTTTCTTTTCTAAATGGCTGTTACTTGGTTCTCACACGTCCAACCCACTTGACAATACAGATGAGAAAAATACTGCAAGGTGGCCTGTTTCAAGACAGAATTCACACACATTGTTTTCCATGGCAAGGCGGCGGACGGCAGGGGTGGCCAAGGTTTTGTGGCCTTTAATCTCCTGGTGGGTCTGCTCTTCATGCGACACAGCGGGCGTTTCCACAACATCCTCTTCAGGAGCGACATCTGGAGGTTAGACCCAAAAAGAAGAAAGCGTGCTGAATGGCATTAAGATGCTTTACATCACTTCTTTCATTTAAGCATGTGTTAAATGGGATATATTTAACCAGCCGTGGCTGAGGTCCCACATCAGCCAGGCATAAGTATCTGTGGATGGAATTATACCATACAACCTCTATGTAGAATACAAATGTAACACAACCTATATAAATCAGTGCCCAATGACTAACTATTGCGAAACTGCAATGCGGAATGCAGGAAGGCAATGTAGAAAAGCAACGTGCATTCCTATGCTACTCTGTGAACTTTAATATACTCCCACATGCTCTGCAATCCCATATGTTCTAGTCCGCTTGTGCCACTATTCATTGGATACAAACATTGTACAATCCCCCCCCCAATCACTTTGCATGTGTAACTCCCAGTGGCGCAGCGGGTTAAACCGCTGAGCTGCTGAACATGCTGACCAAAAGGTTGGTGGTTCAAATCTGGGGAGCGGGATGAGCTCCCACTGTTAGCCTCACTTTCTGCCAAGCTAGCAGTTCGAAAACATGAGAATGTGAGTCGATTAATAGGTACCGCTCCGGCGGGAAGGTAATGGTTATACATGCAGTCATGCTGGTCACATGACTTTGGAGGTGTGTACAGGCAATGCTGGCTCTTTGGATTAGAAATGGAGATGAGCACCACTTCCCAGAGTCGGATTCAACTAGACTTCATGTCAAAGGGAAACCTTTACCTTTACCTATGCCACTAACAAGCTGGCAGCTAATGTATGGCTCTTTCATGCACACATTACTGGAGTGGTGTGTGTCTGATGCCTTCTAAATTGCTGTAGTATATGGGTTTGAGACCCCTTCTACAATGCTGTATAATCCTGATTACCAAAGCAGATAATCCAGATTATCTGCTTTAAATTGGAATATATGAGTCTACACTGCCATATAATCCAATTCAAAGCAGATAATCTGGATTCTATATGGCAGTGTAGAAGGGGCCTGAATCTGTAAGTGCAGCCTAGTTGTCAAATCAAAGGAAAGAAGTAAACATGAGTGGTCAAGGATGTCAAGCTCTACAACTACTTTCAGCCACTCATAGGTCTTTTTATGTTCACATGCTTCTCCAATCAGATACCTACTCTTCCACCTTCATACCATATAGCAAAAACCCCAAAAACCTTTTAAAAAATTTTAAAAAATGTTTATGCTGCGGCTTGGTTTATTTTATGATCCATTTGTGACAGGAGGGACACTTTGGCTTCTTTGTTTACACCAAGCCCTCTGTGTATTTCTGGCCTGCAACCCTCCTAGCAAACAATTTTTTGGCTGCACTCTATCTATTCTGATTTAATGTATGATTACACTGGGCAACACACATTTTGGTGCCTCAAAGGTTAGACCTGTTTCTAAATATATTTGATCTGCCGATTCCAAAAATAGCACCAGTTTTCCCCTCTCAGCTCTAGTTTTAGATACACAGAACATATGCCACCTGATAGTCATAATCTGTTTGCCCATATAAAACCATGATAACCATATCTAAGAAACTAGAGCTGATGTGGTCTATCCAATGCATTTTCTGAATCAGTGGCCCAAATAACTCCAGGAACAGATCCAAAACCAACATCCCAAGATTTGTTTTTAATAAGTCAATGTTTTTGGGTTTTTTTAAAAGTGGGATTAGCAATACCTGTGTGATCCTGGATAGTTTTTACTAACCATAAGGTAAAGGTTTTCCCGTGACATAAAGTCCATTCATGTCCGACTCTGGGGGTTGGTGCTCATCTCCATTTCTAAGCCGAAGAGCTGGCGTTTCCCGTAGACACCTCCAACGTCATGTGGCCAGCATGACTGCATGGAGCATAGTTACCTTCCCACCAAAGCGGTATTTACTGATCTATTCACATTTGCATGTTTTCGAAATGTAAGGCTGGCAGAAGCTGGGCCTAACATGGGGCTGTGTGCACACAGCAGTCAAAGATTAAAAGCCAAGTGGAGCAGAATGCAAGAAGTTGACAAGATTGAAACTCTGAAACAAGAATGGGTTTGCACGCCAAGAAAAGACAGTGAAGTTCCTAACAGTGGAAGCTCATTCCGCTCCCCAGATTTGAACCTGTGACCTTTCAGTCAGCAAGTTCAGCAACTCAGCAGCTTAACTCACTGCACCACCAGAGGCTCCCATAGTTTAAAATAAATAATTATTCATTGAATAAAGACAGTATTCGCTTTTTTTAAAAAAAAAGTTTGGTATCGTCAGTATTTTCTGCCCTACAAGAAAAAGGGAGATTGTGCAAACTCATACAAGTCTTATTTTATTTGTGTGTCTTCTGGTAAAAAGTTCATTCTGAAGGAAGGCTTGGTTTAAATCTTTAAAAGTCAAAGCTGTATTTACTTCCGTGGGACTAATACACCCCAGAAAAACAATGAAGAAAAGTTAACATTACCTTTTATAGTGGCTGTTTCTATATCCACCAGTGGTTTCCCCACTTGGGCTACTTCATCTAATCCGTAATGGAGTTTTCTAATGATGCCATCATAGCGGCTTGTGATAGTGACAGAGGCTTTATCACTTTGTACTTCACAGATGCTGTCAAATTGGGATACAGTATCCCCTTCTTTGACATACCTAAGAGAAAAAGAGATTTGCATGGACTACATGGCAGCCGTACTAATCCATCATCAAGAGCTACATTATGTTGCATCCATTTAGCAGGGCAGTATGTTCAAAGCTAGATACTATGAGCAGAAAAACAAAACCATCACATTTCATTTGTGGTCTGGTTTCATACATTCTTACAACACGATTTAAAATAATTAATTTTGCTTTCTGTGCATGTGCTTTCATAACAGCTTGAGAACTTAGATGAGGAGGGAGGGCTAACGTTAAAAGAAGTAAATATATCTTCCAGGTATGAACTTTCAAATTAATCTGTTCCTCTTTACTGTGGCAATTTTTGTGTACCCACCTGATAGTAAGTCCCACTGAATTTATGGGCAGAAATACAACATCAAAAAATTCAACACAGTTCCATTTAAGGAGGTCTTTGTATGTGACCCAGGCTGTGTCATCAAGTTGCCTAATTCTAAGGGCTTCTACGGGGGATACCCATAGAGGGAGTTTTTGAAAAAAATATTTTTTATATGTTTGCCAATTTTTAATAAGTGAGCTTCGAATAAAATGATTCTTAAAATTGGCATCGCTTTTTATTTTATCATAGAAAAGATAAGCGTGTAAACCAAATTTGAGGTCGAAGCCCTCTAAATTAAGAAGCCTATTATCCTTTAAAAGGCACCACTCTTTTATCCAGGTTAAGCTATTCGAGACATAATATAGTTTTAAATTCGGCACTCCGAGTCCCCCTTTCTCTTTTGTCTTTTGGATGATTTTCATCTTCACCCAGGGTTTCCCCCCCCCCCAGATGAATTTAGATATCTCCCTTTCCCATGTCTTAAAAAGGTCAGTTTTTTGTATAATAGGCAAGTTAGCAAAAAGAAAATTAAATTTAGGTAAAATCGACATTTTAATGCATGCGATTCTACCTAATAATGACAAATTAATTTTATTCCATTTCCTAAGTAGAGTGGTAATCTCCTTCCATTTAGGCTCATAATTGTTCCTATAGAGCTGGGAATTTTTAGCTGTCAAATAAATTCCAAGGTATTTAACTTTATTGGTTATTTGGAATTCAGATATTTTTTCAAGCTCTTGTATTTCCTTGGTATTTAGATTTTTTGTTAGAATTTGTGTCTTTCCTTTATTGATCTTGAAACCTGCATGGGAGCCGAATAGCTCTACCTTTTCCAGCCATGGTCTTATTGAGGTCAGCGGGTTTTCCAGGATTTGCATCAGGTCGTCGGCAAAGGCTTGGATCTTTACCTTTTCGTTCTTTATTTGGAGTCCTTTAATGTTTTCGTCTGAACGGATGTTGTTTAAGAGTATTTCTATTATTAGTGTAAATAGGAGGGGGGACAGGGGACAACCCTGTCTCACCCCCTTTGACACTTTGATTTTTTGGGTTTTCTTGGAATTAATTATAATTCTAGAGCTTTGGTCTGTATAAATTGCATCTATTATGTTTTCAAAATGAAATCCAAAATCCATCTCTCTAATCAATATTTTTAGGAAGTCCCATTTGACCCTGTCAAATGCCTTTTCAGCATCTACAAAGACAAAGGCGACCCCCTTATTTATATTTTTTCCGTAATACTCAATAGCGTTTAGGACCATTCTGATGTTTAAATTCATTTGTCTTCCTGGTAAGAACCCATTCTGGTCTTTCTTTATCCATTTATTCATAAATATTTTTAATCTGTCTGTTATGATGGCTGTAAAGATCTTATAATCTACGTTCAACAGAGCTATGGGTCTATAATTAGCCGGGTTGAGAGGGTCTTTTCCTGGTTTTTCAATCACTGTAATATTTGATTCTTTCCAAGAGTCAGGTATTATTCTTTTGTTTTGGATGTCGTTGAAAAGTTTAGGTAGAAATTCTAGTACCTCATCTTTGTGAATCCTATAATACTCTGTGGAAAACCCATCGGGGCCAGGTGACTTCCCAATTTTAGTTTTTTTAATTGCATTTTCTATTTCTGATCTAGTTATTGTTTTGTTTAGGATTTCCCTGTCCTCTTCCGATATTTTTTCAAGTTTTTGTTTACTAATATATTCCTGGATTCCTGGTTTGTCTGGGAGTTCCTCTTTGTATAGCTCTCTGTAAAACTCTTCAAAGGCTAATCTAATTTCATCCTCTCTTGTGATTATCTTTTGTTTCCAGTTCAATTTTGTGATGTTACTTTTTTTTCTTTTTTCTTTCAATTGCCACGCCAGCAATCTACCGGGTTTATTGGCCATTTCAAAGTATTTTTGTTTAGTGTATTTAATGTTCCTTTCAATTTTTTCCATGTCGTATATGCCCAATTGTTTGTTTAATAATTCTATTTGTTGCTTAATTTTATTATTTTTTGGCTCTTTTTTTAGTCTTGCCTCTCTTTCCTCAATCTTTTGATGTAGCTCTAATATTTTTTTTTGTGTATTCTTTTTCTTAACTGCTTGTAGTTTTAGGTAATGGCCCCTCATATATGCCTTGCTGGCGTCCCAAATAATGTCATTTTTGTTATTATCGTGGCAATTGATTTCGAAAAACTCTTTTAGGAGTTTTTTGCTCTCTTCTCTGTCTTTCTTGTCATTTAATATATACCAAGGGAATTTCCAGTTGAATTCTCTTTCCACCTTGTAAAGCTCTAGCTCCATCTGGGCGTGGTCTGAAAAGAAGCGAGGTAGAATCTTTGCCTTCTCTATGTTAGTAGCTATATCTTTGGATACAAAAATGTAGTCAATACGCGACCAAGACGCATGTCTATTGGAGTAGAAGGAGTAGTCCTTCTCACTTCCGTTTACCCATCTCCAAGAGTCTATTAAATTTAAATCTTCTTTCATACTGAAAAAACTCTGTGGAAGTTTACCCTTCAGTTTCCCTTTCTTGGTATTATTTGATTTTTTATCTAATTTAGGGTCGACTACTCCATTAAAGTCTCCTAATATGATGTAGCTGTCAAAGTTTCTTTTGTTAATTTTTTTTTCCAATTCTGTAAAAAAATTGTTTTGGCGTCGTTGGGTGCGTATATATTACAAATCAACCAAGTTTTCTGTTCTTTCTCTATTGCAACCGCAATATATCTTCCCCTTGTATCCTCAAATATTAATTTGGGCTTAAGTAAGGGATCTATATAGAGAACGACTCCACCTCTCTTCTTTTCAGATGCCGACACAAATTCCTGACCTAGCACGGGGTTTTTTAAATAGCTTATCTCTGATTTTTTGATATGTGTTTCCTGAAGCGCGATTATATTGGCTTTTTTCTTTTTCAAATTATGGAATGTTCTCCTCCTTTTCCCCCCATTGTTTAGCCCATTAATATTCCAAGATATACACCTTATTGCCATCTTGTGTCAATTTGGAGCAAGTCCCTTCGCAATCAGTAGCATCCGATAGTCCATCATCTGTTCTTTCTTCAACTTCGCCTTCCTCATCACTTTGATCGTTGCTCCCCTCTTCTTCATTTTCCGTGTTGTCAGGGTTTTTATCCCTGGCAGGTGTATTATATTGGTATTGTCCCTGGGAAAAGGTATCTTGTGTCTCTGTCAAGTTTTCTCCATGTTGTCTTAGGAAGTCGCTCGCTTTTTCCTCCGATGTTAGCCAGTACTGTTTCCCTCTGTAAGTTGCCATAAGGCCTTCGATTTTTTCCCATCTAAATTTAATTTTGTTTCTTTTAAGAATGTCAGTTAGAAAGAAGTATTTTTTCCTACTTTCAAGTATTTCCTGTGGGAGTTCTTTCAGTATTAACACATCTTTGCCTTTGTACTGGCCTTGCCTGTTCTTCTTCCATCTCAGTAATTCATCTCTTATGCTTTTAAGAGTATAATTAGCGATGACATCTCTTGGAGTTTTGTTACGCTTCGCGTATGCTGAGTTCAGTCGGAATACCCTGTCAATTTTTCCATCCAGGTGGGCCTCAGGGATGTCAAGGATTTTCGCTGTGATCGCTGCAATTATGTCCTTCAACTTCTCCCCTTCTTCTTCTTCAATTCCTCTAAATCTAATCTGGTACTCTTTTTGGTAGTAATCTAATTGAGTTTGTCTAGTTTCCATTTTCACAGTTTTTGTTTCTATTTGTTTTCTCTTGGACGATTCTCCTTTTTGTTTTATTTTTAGGTCATTTAGGTCCTTTTTCACTACCTCCATCTCCTCTTTCAGTTCGACCATTTTTTTGTTTGTCTCCTGAACGTCCTTCTTTATTTCCTTCATTTCGCCTTTGATTTCT
Organism: Anolis apletophallus; assembly: GCA_030556195.1. Classification (NCBI taxonomy): domain Eukaryota; kingdom Metazoa; phylum Chordata; class Lepidosauria; order Squamata; family Anolidae; genus Anolis; species Anolis apletophallus. The sequence goes on from JARBWK010000005.1 coordinate 125,986,317, forward strand.
TTTAGATCACTCTTGAGTTCATCCTTCATCTTCTTTCTATCATCTTCCCCTTTTTGGAGAATCTTTCTTATATCTTGTAATTCCAGTAGAAGCTCCCTGAAGCCAGATTCTCCCATCCCTGCTCCTGCTCCTCTTCTGTGTGGCTCTCCTCTTCTATCTTTGTCCTGGCGATTTCTCAGGTTTGCCATTTTACACTTAAATTCTTAAATTGTTGTTAGTTGATTTTGTGTTCTTACTTGTTCTTGCTTGTATTTCTGGTTTACTTTGTGTCATAAACTATTAACTATCCTGTGTGGTTGTTAATGAGTTGTCAAATTGATGATTTGAAGGGTTGAGAGGTCTCCTATATTATCTCTTGGTTGTCACTTTATTGCCTCCTCTGTTATTTGTTTTGTTTTGCCTTGTCTTCTGTTTATCCTCTGAGGAGCCCCTTGTGCGATTTCAGTTCAGCTGGTTCAGACCTGGTTCTCTCCTCCCTGCCTCTCCGTGAGTTCAGTAGGTCAGCTGCTCAGCTGGGGACACTGTGTCGCTATGCTCTTTCTGTGCTCTTGTTGTTAGCTCCCCTGGTAGTCAGCTCCAGTTGTCCCCTCCCTTTCTCCTCTCTTTCGCAGTAACGTCGCTTGGGGTTTTCTTTGCTTTCGTTGCTCTATTGAGCTTCTAGTGACCGCCTCTTTATGACCTCATATATCTGCGTCGCGCCTTTTTTCTTGTTTTTCCTTAGTTCTTATCTCTGTGTTCATTCAGCTGCTCTCCGCCCCCTCTCGTCAGCGCTCGCGTCACCCTCTGTGCTTCCTTTCCTCGCCTCTCCTTCTTTATTTAAAGGGGCCAGCACTGCATATACGTCGGTATTTACTTGTTTACTTACTCTTTAACTGATGTTTTGCTTGATGGTTGGCTTTTCCTCACTTGGGTTTGTTGTGCTCCCGTGTTGTGAGGACTGGCAGGCTAGAGAGTTTTGTCTTCTTCTTAGAAGGCTCGCCGGCGGCAGCCCCTACGGTTCCCTTGTGTCTCCCTCCTACCTCGCCCTTGTGTAGAGCTAGACAGGGGAATACAGGCTCAAGGCTAGGAACCTGGACCTTGTCCCTTCTATCTGGAACACTGGTGAGGGGATTTTTCCCCCTTCAGCTGCCTTTCTTCGGCTTCGTTTCGGACAGGTTAGTGGAGAATATGAATTAAAAACGAATCAACAACTGAATTTAGAAAACATCAAAATAAATTGGTTTCCATACACACAAATTAATAGTATTTACAAAAAGGACAAAAAAATAGGCTTTGAACAGGACCAAAATGAGATGGGGGCTATACTAACGGATGGGAAGACAAAGACGGTGAGCAAAATATATAAAATACTGTTAACCTATGAAGACTCTAAAACCCCAGTCGAGGACTACAAACTTAAATGGTCAAGAAACGTTGGTTTCAAGATCAGTAACGAGACATGGAACAGGATATGGAAAAAAATGCCAATATTACATACAGTCATAGCTACAAAGAACATTGGGTTAAAATCATATATAGGTGGCATATGTCCCCATTGAAACTCGCAAGAATTTATAAAACTGCAAAACCACATTGTTGGCACTGTAAAGAGAAAAATGGCACCTTTTTCCATATCTGGTGGCTTTGCCAAAAAGCCAGGAAATATTGGACCACAATACATAAGGAAATCGAAAAGATTCTAGGGAAAAGAATACCGAAAACCCCCGAAGCTTTTTTATTAGGAATCACTGACCCAAGCCTTAGTAAAGTAGAATCGAGAAATTTTATTTTACTTATCACAGCAGCAAAAATGAACCTAGCAAAATATTGGAAAGCAAGTAAAAGCCCATCAAAGGAAGAGTGGATCCTTAAAATTATGGACACACTCCAAATGGAACTCCTCACAGCAAGATTAAGGGAAAAAAATACACATGATGAAAATTTGTCCGATACCTTTGATTTAATTAGAAAATATTTAAAGAAAGAACACAACCATGAATTGGTCATATAAATAAACAAACAATAATGATTTTTGGCAAACTTAGAAACTAGACAAACTCTTGCAAATTATTAATATTTTAAGAGAATATATACATAGATACAAAACCATTTATTTGCCTTTTCTCTGCTCTCTTGTCACATTTTTCATTATTAGATATAGAAGAAAGAAATATTTCTCTCTGATCTGAAAAAATCCACGCACTCCCCAGGATCATGGCGGTAGTACGCACCATACAATATGGAAGATTCGTACAATGAAGAATTTATGTTATACTGATGTAATAATACCATGTAATGCTGGAATTTTCTTTATATATAATATTCAATAAGTTGTGCCCCCACTACAAACCTTTCTGTTTCTTCCCACTTCTCTCTACCCCACGACCCCCACTGTAACCCCAATGTAAATTCTTACCCCCTTTCCCCCCCCCACTATTATCCCCCCTCTAATTCTTGACTTCAATGAGGAGTAATCCTCATCTCGTTGTATGTTTTTTCTCTCTGTTTTTAATAATACGAAACTTAATAAAAACTATTTTTTAAAAAAAATTCAACACAAAATTACATAATTATCCTCATCACCACCACCAGAAACACTTCATTCTTTTTTTTTCTTTTTCTTACTTTTTTTAAAGATTTTTAAAAAAGCTTTTCAATAAAATGGGTTTTTTGGCCTGATGAGCTTCATTCACATATTCATCATACAGTATAGGCTTCTTACTGTATGTATTTTATGGTGGTGTGTTTTAACTGCATTGTGCCCCACCTTATTTATTATTTATTTATGACATTTATATGCCGCCCTTCTCACCCCGAAGGGGACTCAGAGCGGCTTACATGTAAAATGTAAATACAATATATTCTATTATTGCCATAGCACAATATTAATATTATATATTACATTGTACTATAACATTATATTGTAATATTAGTAATATTACATGTAATATAAAATATATAATTATAATATCATATCATTAGTAGTAGTATTATATTGTATTACATTATATTATCAATATTATATGTATATACAATATATTATATTATAAGCACAGTGCAGGAGGCAAGATGGAACTGCCTTCCCGGCCCCTCTCTTTACTCTGATCTCAGAGCAACAGTTGGTGCTGGAGGGGGGGTGGCTCCCAACTGATGACAATGGAGGCAAGATGGAACTGCCTTCCTGGATCCATAGCCTTGAACTATGAAGAGCTACAAATAATAATAATATTAATAATAATAACAACTACTACTGTATTTTCAGGCATATAAGGCTATTTTTTAATCCAGGAAAAAATTCTCAAAAGTCGGGGGCTGTGTTATAGGGTGGGTTCTCAAACTTCCGAGCCAGACTGGAAAATCTGCAGTTGCCGCATATGGTGGGGGGAGCTCAAAAACGGCCGCGGCCACATCCCAGCCGTATGCAGCAACCGTATGAAAGCAACAAGGGTGGAAGAAGAAAATCCACTAACTAGGATTCGTGGAAATAAGAGACTTCACGTGGTCCTGATGACAAGGTGAAGGGGTGCCTCACCAGGAAGTTGTAAGTGAAAAAAGAGATATGGAAAAAAGAGATAGAGTGGTGCTGTGCCCAGAAGAACACACCTCTTTCACCCGTCTGGCCCGCCCTTGTATCCTATTACCATACCTCCTTCTCTGCCTCTCAGATCTCACTCCTGAGGACTGCAGTGAAGCAGTGCAGGTGTGCATGTACAAGATCTGAGAGGAAGAGAAGGACGCATGGTAATAGGAAAATTTTCATTTGGTGTGCGGTGGAAGAGAGGTAGTCTTATACGGCGAGTATATCCCAAACTATATTTTAACTGGAAACGTTGGGGATTGTCTTATATGCCAGAAAATACAATATTATTATTGTTGTTAATAATAATAATAATCATTGTTTTCCTTTATCCTCCCTCCTCCTTTTAAGGAAACAAGTGGCAGTTGGCCATGGACTCCCTTTCTCTGTGGAAGGACACTGTGTAACTTACCATTCTTTGACAGTCACCTCAGTGATTCCTTCTCCAATATCAGAAAGCTTGAACTGTACAATTTGGCCACTTGAAGCTTAAAAGAGACAATGGAGCAAGTGTCAAACAAAAGAGTAGAACTTTTAAAACCAGAAGTTAAAACTTTACTCAAGTCTGAAGGAGCTCAAAGTGATGAAGTATAGTCTACCCTCCATATCCAGGGATTTTGCAAATATTAAATACTGAAAATATTTTTTTTAATCCAAAAAGTATTTTAAACAAGGGACATTATTTCACTTGGTTATTGCATACAGTGTGGCTTGAGTATCTACAGAAAAGTAATACTGGACTACTTTTTCTGCACGTTTACAAAGAAATCTAATTCACTGTATTTAGAACAGTGGTTCCCAATCTGTGGTCAGTGTACCACCAGTGATCCGCGAGAACTAAAATATGATCTGTGGCCTCACCGTTACTACACCGTTGCAACACGAGCAACTGGTCTTGCGAAACCCTCTTATAGTGCCAAGCGTTAACGAAATCCACTGTTAACAACAGTCTAACAAAAAACATTTTTTTCTTGGTGTCTTTGTTTTTAAGCCTATTTCTGGGGTTATTTGGGGTGATGATTCAGAAAATTGCATTGGATAGACCACATCAGCTCTAGATTATTAAACATGGTTTTCTGTGGACGAGCAGATGGTGACTACAGGATGGCATATGTTATGTATCAGAAACTAGAGCTGATGTGGTCTATCCCAGTGTTTCCCAACCTTTTTTGAACCGCGGCACACTTTTAACATTAAAAAAATCCGGGGGCACACCACCAACCAAAATGACACAAAATGACACTCTAACACAGTAAAGAACAGCTGGGGGATGGTGGCCTGCTGGGAGTAGCTGCTGGGAGTGCCAAAGCCGGGGAAGGGGGAGGAGCCATGCCCTGCCCCCTCCCCCCGGCTTCAGCTCTCCCACAGCTTTGCCAGCCTTGAGGGGGCAGTGCCAAGCCAGCATTGTGCTGGCTCTGCCACCGCTGGCTTGGCACTGCCCCCTGAACGCTGGCGAAGCTGTGAGAGTGCCGAAGCCGGGCCGCGCGGAGGAGGAGGAGCATGAGTGGTGGACGGGCTTCAGTGGGCAGGGCTCCTCCTCCGCGCGGCTTCAGCGAGCGAGGGGCCAGAGTCATGGCGGTTTGGAGGCTGGCTGGAAAAATGGCCGAAGGAGGCGGCGCCCCAGCCCCTTCTTCTTTTTCTTCGCCGCCGCCCGGCGCTTCCTCTTCCTCCCCCCCCAGCAGCAGGAGTTCGGCAGGAGGAGGGGGGAAGGAAGGGGGGGCAGAGAGCTTTTCTTGCAGCACAGCAAGAGATCCATCATGGCACACTACTGTGCAGCGTCACAGCGGTTGGGAAATACTGGTCTATCCAATGCAATTTTCTGAATCAGCACCCCAAATGACCAAACCAAATCTAAAGTTGACCAAAAACAGATTCGTAATGCTTCTGGTACTAATGTTGGAGAGTGGTCCCTGGTCAAAAAAAGGTTGGGAACCACTAATTTAGAAGGAATACAAAGAATTGTAGGCGAAAGCTGACCTTTGATTGTCACTATGCTCATTGGACTTGCTATGTCTGTCAATGACACTTTAGTTTACCAACCTGAAATCAGAATATGCCTTTTTTGCTTGACATGAACCTTGTTTCTCTTCCCTTTAGGCGAGTCAACAAACCAATAAACTTTCCTGTCTTGTTCAAATTGAATAACTATAATTAAAAGCTTCAGAGCAAGTCAACTTCATATCATGGTTTAATAATATCCTGATTTAGTCTAGAATTGTTAAATAGTTTGCATCTCAGTACAACTAAGAGGTAATTGCTTGGATCCGACCATCCATTTAAGATTGGATAGGACTGTGTCATTAGTAAACATCAAAGCTTCAGAACAATTGTGTATTCATCAAAATTTGGATCACTAGAAACAGACTAATGGTAAATATTACCTTCTCTTGCCAATTCCAATTCGTTTTGGAATTGAAGGAGAAAAATGACTAACAAATCAACTTACCAACAGTTGTTCTTAACAACTGGTGCTGATGTCGATACCTCCATGCGGATTTATCAAACCCATAAACGTGTCTTGCCTTCAGCAAACGAACACTACTATAGGGCCTAATATGACGTATGCAGAACTGTCAAACCGAACAAAAATGAAATAATTAGAATAATATTGATAACAATGACTAGTTACTGTTGTCCAATTTGCTCGAGGAATGTAAACACTAATTAGGTATTTGTTTTTAGGTCAGTTTAGATTGAGTATAATTTGAATTGATCTCGTGTTTACTGGTATTATAGTTTTTGTTTCTGTGTCAAAAGAGGGATACTGACAAAGTAAAAGTTCACTTGAAATTACAAAAACAATGTTTACAAAACTCTGATGGCTTCTCCAACTGGCATGTATACATTCTTTAGTATTTTGTGCTTTCAAGTAATTTCCAACATATGGAAACTGAACTAAACTGAACCTATCATTGGATTTCCTGGAATGGAGAGAGTGTGACTTATACAAGATCATGCGATGGGTTTCCATTGTGGGCCAGGTCTCCAGAGTCATGTATTCGACAAGAGCACATAAATCAAACACAGATCTCCAGAGCCAAGTATTCTATAAGAATACATAATCGCAATAAAACCAGAATCCCATTCCACTAGCTCAAGTGGTACGCATTATACTTTGGAGTCAACTAAAGCTCTACTAAACCAGAATCTGCCCTTTCACTGTTGGGCAATATATGGGAATATACATTCACTCCATATCTCTCAAACATATTCCAGCAATGAAGGAACAATCGTCATAAACCCCATGAGTTCAGAAGAAATCGGAGAATGAATAGGGAACCTCCCACCAATCCACAAAATCTGTAAAAAAAAATCTGGCTAGAATTTTTGAGTATAACAACCAGGATAACTTTATTTGTCAAAGAAATCACAACAGATTTGGTGCTATCATTTGGTTAATATGACAGTGAGAAAACAAAGAAGATTAATCTTTATGGAAGTTTAATTAATGTTATTAAAATGATACACTTCCAGACAGGTATATATTAGATATAGTTTGTACCTATCTGCTTATTTCTTTCAGAATTCATAAGACCATCCTCAGATACTCAAATTACAGTGGGAATCAAAGTATTGATCAAATGTGGAATAGTTTCTTTTGAGAAGCAGGAGGCACCCTGCATTTGGTGAAATAGATGCACTATGTCCTATCCATTAATCAATGCTGAGATAATAGAAACACACACGGAATGGCTCACTACATATCTCTCTAAGGCTGCATCTACACCGCCCTATATCCCAGGATCTCATCGCAGGTTATCTATTTTGAACTGGATTATATGAATCTAGGAAAATAAGATAATTTGGGATGAGATCCTGGGATATAGGACAGTGTAGATCCAGCCTAGTTCTGAAGTTATTCCCAAACAGAGAATCTTTGCAGGATAATCTCAAAGGCAGTGTTTGCTGCATTTGGTCAGCCTCCGAAAAGGAACTGTTGCCTTAAAAACAAAAGAAAACTGTGAAATGTCTTGCTGAAATTGAATTATCTATTTCTTCAAAGTACCTCAAGACGTTCACCTGGAAAAAATTAAAAATAATCTTCTCTTCAGATTCAGAAATTGAAGCACCTGTATGGGAGAGCAGGTAATTCTGTGTTTCAAAGTGATACTTTTGAGTAAGAGTTCTGGAAATGTGAAGTGGGAGCCCCTTCTACACTGCCATATAATCCAGATTATCAAAGCAAAAAATCCACATTATCTGCTTTGAACTGGATTATCTCAGGCCCATTTTACACTGGGGGGTGGGGGTGGCAATGCTCTCTCGTGATCTTTTTTCTCTCAGGGCAGTTCCTGTGCTGAAGATAGCTGGTATCGAAAGTGCCGGCCTAGTGTGGGATTCCCAAGAGAGTGTAGCCTTTCTACACTCTAGCGCACTGGCGGACAGTCTACCCCAATTGCTAGAGACCGTATCTGAGTGGTCCTTGAGGTTCCCTAGACTTATTGTCTTGGGGGACTTCAACGTCCACGCTGATGCAGGCTCATTTTCACCAGCAGCTGCGGACCTGGTTTCCATCACAGACCAGCTCTGTTGCCAGCTTGACCAAGGTGGATCGGTGCTGCTTGTGTTATTGGACCTCACAGCAGCGTTTAATACTGTTGATTACCATATGTTGACATACCGCCTGGCCGTTGGCTGGAGTGAGGGGGACAACCCTAAATTGGCTGTCCTCTTTTCTCCACAATCGGAGGCAGCGTGTGAGGAGGGGCAAGTTGGTCTCCGAGGGGTCCCCCCTATTTTGTGGGGTCCCTCAGGGGGCCATTCTCTCCCCTCTGTTATTTAACATCTACATGCGACCTCTTGCTCGGCTGGTACGAAGCTTTGGGCTTGAGTGTCACCAGTATGCTGATGACACTCCGCTCATTCTGATAATTTCCATCAGTGCCTTGAGGCCGTTACCGGATGGTTGCGTGCCAGCAGGTTGAGGGTGAACCCAGTGAAGACGGAAATCCTATGGCTGGGTCGCCCGGGCGGTGAGAATGTCCAGCTGCCTGCCCTGGATGGTGTGGTGTTATGCCCATCATCTTCGGTAAAGAGCTTGGGAGTCCTTCTGGACCCTCTACTCTCAATGGAGGCTCAAATCTCCGCTGGAAGCAGAGCAGCATTTTTCCACCTGCGCCAGGCTAGGCACCTGGCACCCTACCTGTCCCGGAACGACTTGGCTACGGTGATCCAAGCCACGGTCATCTCAAGACTAGATTACTGTAGTGCTCTCTACATTGGCCTGCCTTTGGCGATGATCCAGAAGCTCAGGCTAGTGCAGAACACTGCTGGCGAGATGTCACATAACTCCAGTCCTCCAGTGGCTGCACTGGCTGCCGATTAAGCACCGGATCAGCTTCAAAGTGTTAGTTTTAACTTTTAAGGCCTTGCATGGTCTGGGGCCAGTGTACCTAAGGCCGTGTTTTTCAACCTTTTTTGAGCACATTTTTTACATTTACAAAATCCTGGGGCACACCACCAACCTAAATGACGTAAAATGACACTCTAACACAGTAATACATATAGTTAATATGTTTTTAAATGTATTTATACACTCAATGTGAAACCTGGGCCTGTTTCGATGAACACAACATAGATATCCTGGCAGGAATGGCAGAAAGACACACACGAAGGTCTTGCTTAACAACTGTCAGTCTCTCTCTGTGTTTTGCTTTTCTGCCTGCGCTGTTGTGCTCTCTCTCTCTCTCTCTCTAGATAGATAGATAGATATAGATATAGATAGATATAGATATATATATATATATATATATATATATATATATATATATGTAATGTTCATTTGTGGTATTAACATAATTCAAAAACCACTAGACAAATTGCTGCCCAAGGAGGGACTATCAGTCAAAAAATTGATTTTGTCATTTGGGAGTTGTAGTTGCTAGGAGTTATAGTTCAAAGAGCATTCTGAACTCCACCAATGATGGAATGGAATCAAACTTCCCATACAGAACTCTAATAACCAAGAGAAAATACTGTAAGAGTTTGGTGGGCATTGCCCTTGAGTTTGGAAGTTGTAGTTCACCTATATCCAGAGAGCACTGTGTACTCAAACAATGTTGGATCAGGACCAAACTTGGCATGAATACTCAATATGCCCAAATGTGAACACAGATGGAGTTTGGGGAAAAATAGATCTTGACATTTGGGAGTTACAGTTTCTGGGATTTATAGTTCCTCCCCCTTCCCCTTTGCACCCTTTCTTCTCCCTCCTGCCAAACACTTTTTCTTCTCCACTCGGGCTCCCTTCTTGCTAGCCTCTTCTGCCGCCATTTTGATCCGAGGAGGCAGCGTGAGCGTGTTCAGGAGAAGAGGGGGGAGGGAGGAAGAGTTGGGGCGAGTCTGTGCATTAGCGCCCGCACAGGTCATGTCTTCCCCCCCCCCCTGAACATAACACGCTCACGCTGCCCCCTCGGATCAAAATGGCGGCAGAAGAGGCTGGGAAGAAGGGAGCCCGAGTGGAGAAGAAAAAGTGTTTGGCAGGAGGGGGAAGAAAGGATATTGGAGGTTCCAATTTCCCACGGCACGCCTGATGATCGCTCATGGCACACTAGTTGGGAAACACTGACCTAAGGGATCACCTCACTCCCTATAACCCCCAGAGAGCGTTACGCTCTGAGGATCAACATCTCCTGGAGGTCCCTAGTGTGACGAGCTACCGCCTGACTGCCACCAGGCGGAGGGCCTTTTCAGTCATTGCCCCCACATTGTGGAACGCCCTCCCGCCTGAGACTCGGGCGCTGCAGGATCTGATGCCTTTTCGTAAAGCCTGCAAAACCTTTCTCTTCCAGCAAGCCTTTGAGCCATGTTTGTAATAGCTAATAGCTAAGAGAGGCAACTTGAAATTAAATGGGTGCATCTACACCAGTGTTTTCCAACCAGTGTGCCGGGGCACATTAGTGTGCCGTGAGCTATCATCAGGTGTGCCGCGGGAAATTGAAACCTCCAATACCCTTTCTTTCCAATACCTTTGCTATATATATATATATATATACACACACACACACACACACACACACACACACACACACACAGTATATATAGCGAGAGAGAGAGAGAGAGAGAGAGCACAAGAGCACAAACATCACAGGGAAGCATGTGATGTATAGGGAAGCAGGGAAGCATCTGAAGTATCACAGGGTGAACATTAGAATAAGTTCCTGACTGTGAGAGCTGTTCAGCAGTGGAACTCTTTGCCTCAGAGTGTGCTTCCATCTGGCTGCTCTCTTTCCAGCCGGCTTCCCTGAGGACCAGGTACATTTTCCCTGAGGACCGGGTGACTGCGATAAAAACTAAACACAGAGACTGACAGCTGCTGAGCAAGACCTTTGTGTGTGTCTTTCTGCCATTCCTGCCAGGATATCTATGTTGTGTTCATCGAAACAGGCCCAGCTTTCACACTGAGTGTATAAATACATTCAAAAACATATTAACTATATGTATTACTGTGTTAGGGTGACATTTTGTGTCATTTTGGTTGGTGGTGTGCCCCAGGATTTTGTAAATGTAAAAAATGTGCTGCGGCTCAAAAAAGGTTGAAAAACACTGATCTACACCAGTGTTTCCCAACCAGTGTGCCGGGGCACATTAGTGTGCCGTGAGCGATCATCAGGTGTGCCGTGGGAAATTGGAACGTCCAGGAAGGGGGGGGGGGTGAGAGAGAGTCTACTGTGTTGAAGTATAAAAACCCTAAGAAACCTACCTCGATAAAGGCACAACATTACAAACACCCCCACCCGTTGTCTACTTGGTCTCTCCCTCTCCATGCATTGGGAAGACCCGCCTCCCTTTCCCCAAGTAGAGACCTCCTCTTGCCTCCTGGGGGTTCTGTATGGGAAGTTTGGTCCAGTTCTATCATTGGTGGGGTTCAGAATGCTCTTTGATTGTAGGGGAACTATAAATCCCAGCAACTACAACTCCCAAATGTCAAGGTTTATTATTTCCATCTGCGTTCATATTTGGGCATATTGAGTATTCATGCCAAGTTTGGTCCTGATCCAACATTGTTTGAGTCCACAGGGCTCTCTGGATATAGGTGAACTACAACTCCAAAACCCAAGGTCAATGCCCACCAAACTCTTATAGTATTTTCTCTTGGTTATGGGAGTTGTGTGTGGGAAGTTTGTGTCTTTCTGCCATTCCTGCCAGGATATCTATGTTGTGTTCATTGAAACAGGCCCAGGTTTCACACTGAGTGTATAATACATTTAAAAGCATATTAACTCTATGTATTACTGTGTTAGAGGGTCATTTTGTGTCATTTTGGTTGGTGGTGTGCCCCAGGATTTTGTAAATGTAAAAAATGTGCCGCGGTTCAAAAAAAAAAAGGTTGAAAAACACTGATCTACACTGTAGAATTAATGCAGTTCGGCACCGCTTGGGCTGCCATGGCTCAGGACTATGGAACCACAAGAATTGTAGTTCCCCAAGGTCTTGAGCCTTCTCTGCCAAAGAGGGCTGGTGCCTCTCCAAGTTACAACTCCTAGGATGCCATAGAATCGAGCCAGGGCAGGGAAGTGGCATCAAACTGGGTTAATTCTACAGTGTGGATGAGGCATGGGCCAACTTGGGCCCTCCCTCCAGGTGTTTTGGACTCCAACTCCCACAGTTCCTAACAGCCTACCGGCTGTTAGGAACTGTGGGAGTTGGAGTCCAAAACACCTGGAGGGAGGGCCCAAGTTGGCCCATGCCTCACCCACACTGTAGAATTAACGCGGTTTGACACCGCTTGAGCTGCCATATGGCTCGACGCTTGCTCTGGAACCCTGGGAGTTCCAGAAGGCCGGCACTCTCGCCTTTCCCTTTGCCCGCTTACCAGGCGCCCCGCCGCAGCCCGACAAGAACTCCTCAGCGCCACCACCGTCGCCGCCATCTTTAACCCGGGAGGGGGGTAAGGGGCGCACGCCCTTCCGCCCCTCCCACCCGGCAGCCAATCAGAAAGCAGCGTTTGCGCGTCCGGGCCAATGGGATGAGGGAACGTTGCCCCGCCCCTTTGCTCCTGCTTCGTTTGAAGGTTCGGAGACAGGAACAGAAAGGAAGCCGGGGCTGAACTCTTTCCTTATCGGATTCGAACAGGAACCGGACGTGTATTGGCGGCGCTTGCGGCTTTCTCCCTATGACCTGATGCATGGCTACACTCTCGCTCTCACGGCTCCGTTCTGCGCGTGCTCCGTCTGCTTCTGTACTCAGCGGGGCTGAACTCTTTCCTAATCGGATTCGAACAGGAACCGGACGTGTACATGCGGCGCTTGTGGCTTTCTCTCTATGACCTGATGCATTGGCAACACTATCGCTCTCACGGGGCTCCGTTCTGCGCATGCTCCGCCTGCTTCTGTACTCAGCGGGGCTGAACTCTTTCCTAATCGGATTCGAGCAGGAACCGGACGTGTGCATGCGGCGCTTGTGGCTTTCTCTCTATGACCTGATGCATGGCAACACTATCGCTCTCAGGGCTCCGTTCTGCGCATGCTCCGTCTGCTTTGGCGAGTCGGAGAGGAGGAGCTTTGGTTGCTGCGCCCGCCCTCGCTTCTTTTTTGCGCTTGGCCTCCATCTGCCTCGCTGCGCCCCTTCTCTTGCCTGGCCTCAACGGCTGGCCCGTCCCAGCTTCCTCGGCCTTATCCGGAGACCTGCTTCTCAACGGCGCCGCATCATGGGCGACGGAGACCGGGTGGAGATCGATGGCAGCATTATGGAAGGGGTGAGCTGGGAGACAGCAAAAGACTAAGGAGACTGAAGACGGAGGGCACTAGGACCCGAGGGCATCCTCGCAGGCGCGGAGTCTGGATGAATGAATGCAGCGGGAGATACCATTATACAGATTGGGGGGTGTATCACTCTCAGAGTTGGACTGTCTCATTCTGCACTATACAATTAATGTACTGTAGTTTGACATCACTTTAACCGTCATGGCTCTGCTGTATATGGTGAGACATACGCAGAGAAGGCTGGAGACTTTCTAAAACTAGAACTTGCCATATAATCCGGATTATCAAAGCAAAAGATCAACATCTGCTTGAACTGGATTGTCTCAGACCCATTCTACACTGCCATATAAAATCCAGATTATCTGCTTTGAACTAGAGCAGTGTGTTCCCAACCGGTGTTCCGTGGCACACTAGTGTTCCGTGAGGGATCACCTGGTGTACCGCGGTAAACCTCTCTGCCCCCCCCCCCATTTCGTCCCCCTCCTGCCTGCTGCTGCTTGGGGGAGAAGGAGGAGGAGGAAGGGCTTGGCGGCGAAGAAAAAGAAGGGCCAGGGGCGCCGCCTCCTTCGGCCGCTTCCCCTCCGCACGTCAGTCGGCCGGCCCATCACCCCCTAGGGGGGGGGTCTGGGCACCTCGGGGAGCCTCGGAAGAAAGACTCCCCGCAGGGCCCAGGCCCTGCCTGGGAGCCAAGTTTGGCCATCTCGTGTCTTCCACCGGGCTCGGCAGAGCCACAAACCGGGAGAGAGGCTCCCCGAGGTGCCCAGGCCCTCCCTGGGAGCTTTTCTCCCGGTTCGCGGTTCCACCAAGCCCGGTGGGAGACGCGAGGCAGCCAAACCTGGCTTCCAGGCAGGGTAGGGTTGCCATGTCCCTTATTCTAAGGGACATCCCTTATTTTGGCCTAAAATTTGTGTCCCTTATTTTCAGGCCCTGTCCCTGTTTTGACTAGCAGGACAGGACTGGGCGGGGTTGACCAGAGGAAGGTGCGCACTGTGGTTTCCACGGCAATGCCTGCCCGGGATTCCCACTCGCAGGGCAGCCTGCGTCCCCGTTGGAAGGAAGAGGCGAAAGGCAGGGCCTGTTCCTTGCGGGGTGCCTTTCTCCCGGTCCGCGGCTCCGCCGGGCTTGGCTATAGAGAGTAGGGTTGCCACTTTTTGATATAAGAAATAAGGGACATTTACGGGATTTTTCACAAAAATAAGGGACACTTCATTAAAAACTTGAAACTCAAACATTAGGTAGAAATAGTTTTATTAACAGAATAAGATAATGATTGAAACTCACAAAAGAAACTGACTTACACCCTCTTAACAGTACATGGTATGTTTCTGCATGTTTTGTCATGCAGAAAAAACATTATCAGAACTACCTAATTTTCTCCATCTGTATTTAGTACTTACTTTGCTGACTTTGAAAGTGCACTGTCTAAACATTAAAATAAAATAAATTTTATAAGACAGTACATCTTCATGATTATTATGCCAATAGTTAATAGTATAGTATAGTATGGGATGCACAGCAAGGCCTATTTTAAGAGTAACTCTCAAGCAACCAGAAACTATCTTTATCCAGCATGATCCAACATTCCCCTTGGGTAACGGTTGATTAGTCTACTGTACTTTGAAAAAGTCCTGTATCGCCTCTTCCTTCCAACGGGGACGCAGGCTGCCCTGCGAGTGGGAATCCCGGGCAGGCATTGCCGTGGAAACCACAGCGCACACCTTCTTCTGGTCAACCCCCTGCCTGTCCTCCTGTCCTGCTAGTCCAAAATAACGGACAGGGCCTGAAAAAAAGGGACACAAATTTTAGAGCCAAAATAAGGGAAATCCCTTAGAATAAGGGACATACAGTATGGCAACCCTGAGAGAGAGAGAGAGAGCACAGAGAGAGCACAGAGAGAGCACAGAGAGAGAGAGAGCACAGAGAGAGCACAGAGAGAGACTGACAGCTGTTGAGCAAGACCTTTGTGTGTGTCTTTCTGCCATTCCTGCCAGGATATCTATGTTGTGTTTATCGAAACAGGTTCAGGTGTCACACTGAGTGTATAATACATTTAAAAGCATATTAACTATATGTATTACTGTGTTAGAGTGTCATTTTGTGTCATTTTGGTTAGTGGTGTGCCCCAGGCTTTTGTAAATGTAAAAAAGTGTGCCGCGGCTCAAAAAAGGTTGGGAAACACTGAACTAGATTATATGGCAGTGTAGACTCATATAACCCATAGCAGGTAAATTGGTGCCAAACTGCATTAATCCTACAGTGTAGATCAGACCTGGGCAATTGCCGGCCCTCCAGATCAGACCTGGGCAATTGCCGGCCCTCCAGATGTTTTGGACTTCAACTCCCAGAAATCCTAGCCAGTTTACCAGCTGTTAGGATTTCTGGGAGTTGAAGTCCAAAACATCTGGAGGGCCGGCAATTGCCCACACCTGGTGTAGATGCACCCAGTGGAGTGGACATTTGGAGATCAGCCACTCAGATATGGACTTCCGGGCTGGCCCCTTGCTGACTCCCCTTTCGTTGGACTATGTTTCCCATTTGGAATACAGTGGATGTTGGATATCCACAGGGGTTTGCTGCTAGGACCTCTCTCCTGTGGATACTAAAATTTGTGGATACTCAAGTCCCATTCTATACAGTGATTTAGTAGAACGGTGTCCTGTATTAAAAATTGCTTTGCTTCTTGGATTTTTAAAATACATTTTCAAGCTATGGATGGTGGAATCCGCAGATACAGAATCCATGGATACGGAGGGACGGCTGTATTGTACCTATAACGTGGATTCTGGGACTTGTAGGCACATTATATCAACAAAATAGGATTCTGTAGTTGTAGTTTCAGAAAAGAAACATTGACAAGCTCAAGTCAGATGATCATGAATATATATGGGAGACGTACCACCATCCCCGCTTCTCCATTCTTGCTCCTTTAATTGTTTATCGAATGAGAAAAGAAGGTCCTTGATCACATCCCTGGCAAGTCCCATTGCTCTTAGGGGTTAACCCTCTTTTTCCTTTGCAGGGCGGTCAGATCCTGCGTGTTTCCACAGCCCTGAGCTGCCTCCTTGGCACGCCTTTGCGGGTGAGGAATATTCGGGCTGGAAGGAGTCAGCCTGGCCTTAGGTAAAACTTTTTTTGTGAGACTATTTACTTTTAAAGCAGAATGGTTATTGGGATACATATGCATGTGTGAAATCAACCATTGATTAAATGTCCAGCCATACAGAAGATGGAGAAGATGGACATGGGGGACCAGGGGCGGTCTTTCCATTAGGCGAACTACGCGACCGCATAGGGTGCCATCTTGGAGGCAGAGGGCGCAAGCCGCTGAACTCCGTACTGCTGCACCTAGCGCATGGGCATGCACGGAGGTTTTGCGCGCATCCTCAGTGCCTACGGAGCTCCACTTGAACTCTACAGAGCTCAAGTGAACACACAGTGCATGCGCATGCATGGCCAGTGCCTAAAACTCCGTCACTGTGCACGTGCGAATGCGCTGTGTCTACAGAGCTCAAGTGAACTCCGTAGACACAGTGCATGCGCACGGAGGTTTTGCGCCAGTGCCTCTATCTCAGTGCCTACGGAGCTCCACTTCAAGCTCCGTAGGCACTGCGCATGCATGTCTACAGAGCTCAAGTGAACTCCGTAGACACAGTGCATGTGCACGGAGGTTTTGCGCATGGCCAAATCTCACTGTGCACATGCTCTGTGTCTACAGAGCTCAAGTGAACTCCGTAGACACAGTGCATGCGCACGGAGGTTTTGCGCGCATGGCCAGTGCCTACGGAGCTCCACTTGAACTCCGTAGGCACTGTGCATGCGTGCGAAAATCTCAGTGCACATGCGCTGTGTCTACAGAGCTCAAGTGAACTCCGTAGACACAGCGCATGCTCACGGAGGTTTTGCGCGCATCCTCAGTGCCTACGGAGCTCCACTTGAGCTCCGTAGACACAGCGCATGCATGCGAAAATCTCCGCACACATGCGCTGTGTCTACAGAGCTCAAGTGAACTGCGTAGATGCAGCGCATGCGCATTTTCCGTAGGCGCACGTGCCAGAGCTCACGGAGCTCCACTTGAGCTCTGTAGGCACAGCGCATGCGCGTGAAAATCTCCGTGCACATGCGCTGTGTCTACAGAGCTCAAGTGAACTCCGTAGGCACTGGGCATGCACGCAAAATCTCCGCGCATGCCCAGAAGCGCTTGTAGGCGCAGCGCGGCAGCAGCACAGAGATACGGGCGGCGCGCTTGGGAGCCGCGGGGGGGGGCGCCAAAATAATGTTCGCTTACCCCCCCGGGAGAGCTCGGACCGCCCCTGTGGGGGACACATATAAAAATACTTGGTGCGAAGGAGATACTCTATCTGATGTATACCTGTGTAAAGGCCACACTTTGCCCGCCCCTGCTCTAGAAGTATCTCCAAGCCTTGGCAATACTCATTGTTTGACTGTATTGTATTCCTGCTTAGCCACTCTGCCATAGTGTGGTATGGACAGTGGTCGCACCAAAAGTTGCCTGCTTTTCTGCATTGACCATACACACAGGGATTGTTTATGCTCTAACTCAGTTGTCTTGGTTTGAAGGCCTCAGCACTTATCTGGACTGGAAATGGTTCGAGCCCTGTGTGATGGGAAGATGGAAGGGGGAGAAATCGGGTCCACAGAAGTAACTTTCACACCTGGAAAGATCAAAGGTGGAACCCATCTTGCAGATACCAAAACAGCTGGGTATGTTTCTGTGCATGTTAGGGGACTCATCTGTGTTATTTAAAAAAACTGGGGAATCTTTGACCCTCTGTATGATTTGGCCTATAATCTGCAGTCCTCACCAGTGTTTCCCAACCGGTGTGACGTGGCACATTACTGTTCCGTGTCGGATCAGCTGGTGTGCTGCGAAAAAAGTCTCTCTCCCCCCCCCCTTTCTCCCCCTCCTGCCGAACTCCTGCTGCTTGGGGGAGGAGGAAAAGGAGGAAGGGCCGGGCGGCGGCGGAAAAAAAAAGAGAAGGGGCCGAGGTGCCGCCTCCTTCGGCCGTTTCCCCAGCCAGCCTCCAATCGAGGGAGGGAGGGAGGAGGGAAGGGTGACGTAGCTCGGGCCCCGCCCCCTTCCCAGCCACAGAAGCTTGCTCGTGCCTGATTGAGTCATGGCGGAGAGCGGCCCCCATCCCTGGCGCCACTCTCCGCCATGACTCCGGCCCTCGCTCGCTGAGGCCGCACAGAGGAGCATGAGCAGTGGATGTGCTTCAGTGGGCGGGGCTGAAACCCGTCCACCGCTCATGCTCCTCCTCCTCTGCGCGGCCTCAGCAAGTTAAGGGGCCGGAGTCATGGCGGAGAGTGGTGCCGGGGATGGGGAATTGCCACCTTCTCCCTCTCCCCCGCTGCCTTTTTTGCCCGTGAGTCGCTACCCATGGCAATGGGAGCGGCTGAGGCTGGCAGCGGGACCCTGGGCTGGAGCCTGGGCTTGGTGGCGGCCCTCAGCCTCCTCTACTGCCTGAGGGGCCCACTTGCCAAGTTTGGTCCAGATCCATCATTGTTTGAGTCCACAGTGCTCTCTGGATGTAGGTGAACTACAACTCCAGAACTCAAGGTCAATTAACTATATGTATTACTGTGTTAGAGTGTCATTTTGTGTCATTTTGGTTGGTGGTGTGCCCCAAGATTTTTTTAATGTTAAAAGTGTGCCGCGGCTCAAAAAAGATTGGGAAACACTGGTCCTCACCAACATGGCCAGTGCTAAGGGATTGTGGGAATTGTAGTTTGATCATACCAGTAACTGATCAATTATGTTTGGCACGTGGGACTTGAACTGGGAAAGCCTGGGTTTAAATTCTCATTGAGCTGTGAATAATAATAAATAATAAAACTTTATTTATACCCTGCCACCATCTCCCCAAAGGGACTCTGGGTGGCTTACATGAGGCCAAGCCCAATGACACATCAGTAAAAACAACACAGCAGCAAATAATAAAACAGTACAATCAATAAACTCACATATAAACAGTAGCATACAAAGTTAAAACCATAATGGCTGGGTCAGATATAATATGTTAAAATTTTAAAATAAGTAAACACTGGACGTGAACAGAGGTAGAATGTATCTAGCCGGAGGGTTTTGAAGGCTAATATGGGAAGATCAACCCAACAGGTAGTTAAAGCTCAGCTTGTGATGTTGGGCCAAGCCCTCCTCCACCCAGACTATCTCACAGCATTTGTTGTGAAAATAAAATAATGGAATCCCTTCAGTTCCTTGGAGGAAATGCAGGGCATAAAAATCCTGCCTTGTCTCCCATTCCCGCCATAGGAGTGTTTGCCTGCTGATGCAAGTCGCAATGCCCTGTGTATTGTTTGCAGCTGCTCCTTCCGAACTTCATTTGAAAGGTGGCACCAATGCAGAGATGGCTCCCCAGATTGACTATACAGTGATGGTAAGTGATGGATCCTTTGATTCCCCTTTCACATATTTTGTCCACTTTCACATAAGGGCAGGGCTGGGGGGGTGGTGATCAGTGAGCAGGGGGGGGGCCGCTCGCGGGGGTGGGGCAGGGTGCTCGCTCACGTAGCCCTCCTCCTCCCCGCGCGCCGCTGCTCGGATCCCCGGGTGGCGCGCGCAAGGTTCCCGGGAGAAGGAGGAGGGGCTACGGAGGAAGAAGGCAGCCGGCCGCCTCCTTTCTCCGAAGCCTCTCCTCTTTCCCCCCGGGCGCGCCGCTGCTCGGTTCCCGGGCGGCAGCGCTCCCGGGGGGAAAGAGGAGGGGCTACGGAGGAAGAAAGCAGCCGGCCGCCTCCTTTCTCCGAAGCCTCCTCCTCTTTCCCGGGGGCAGCAGCCGTTGCTCCTTTCTCCGGCCTCCCGGGCGGCAGCGCCTGGGGGGGAAAGAGGAGGGGCTATGGAGGAAGAAGGCAGCCGGCCGCCTCCTTTCTCCGAAGCCTCTCCTCTTTCCCCCCAGGCGCGCCGCTGCTCGGTTCCCGGGCGGTGGCGCGAGCGGGGAGAAGGAGGAGGGGCTACAGAGGAAGAAGGCAGCTGGCCGCCTCCTTTCTCCGAAGCCTCTCCTCTTTCCCCCCGGGCGCGCCGCTGCTCGGTTCCCGGGCGGTGGCGCGAGCGGGGAGAAGGAGGAGGGGCTATGGAGGAAGAAGGCAGCCGGCTCACCCGCCCTTCCTAGCAGTAGGCGGTGCCAAGGGCGGCGCATCACGCTAGGCCTCTGACGCGCCGCCCTTGGCGCCGCCTACTGCTCCTTTTCGGCGGTTCCCCCTCCCTAGGAAGGGTGGCGTGGAGAGAGGGATGGAGGGGGCGGTGCAGGGAGGAGGAGCTGGCTCCCTTCCTTCTCCCTGGCCCTCCTCCCCCCCCCCCCCCCGGCCGCCTTTTTTAAAAAATATTTTTTTAAAAAAATTTTCAGGAGGGTAGCGGGGGCCGTGTCCAACAGACTGGGGGGCCGTGTATGGCCCGCGGGCCGCCTGTTGGACAGCCCTGGCGTATAAGGGACTGTCTCGGCCCCTACCAACCCCAGAGATCACTTCGTTCGTGTCTTCTCGAAAGAGGCCGCAGCATTGTGGATAGTGCATCTCCATGCCTCAATGCTGGTGATCCCTGCTTGCTCAAGGACAGCAACATTAGTCACATAGTCGGTCCAGTGTATATTTAGGATTGCGCGAAGACAGCGCTGATGAAAGCCCGGGTTTGATATTAGAGGTTTCCTTCTCTCAGGATGGTTGCCAAAAGGCTAGAGAACCCATCCTGCCCTTTGACGCTCTTTGTCAGACCCTTTGGTTGTGACCTGTCTGGCATGGGAGGCCCTACCGGTGGCTATTATGCCACCGCCAGCATAGCTCACAACTTCATTAAGGTACGCAAGCCTCTCCCCCACTGCAAGGGGGCGCTAATGGAAGGTATTTAATATAAACAATTTTTAAAACTACAGTTGCAACTACATATTTTGAATTGGAATCCTGATTTGGGAGTAAATTATTGCCTGTGGGAACTTTTCTGCATTTGGACAACAAGAAGGAAAAGCTTATCTGATCATAACCCAAAGCAAAGAGGAATTGGAAAAAAAAAGTACGGTATGCAAGCCCAGTGGTCTGTATGAGTTGCTCTCTTCCCAGCTAGATACCTACTTTCCTCTTTCTCCTTAAACATAATCATAGAACAGAATCTTTTTGTTGCTAGAAGATTTCATTTGTGTTTCTCAACAAATCTATTTACCTTCCAGGTCTTCAAACCAATTGTTGAGAAGTTCAATTTGACGCTGGACTGTATTATAAAAAGGAGGTAAGGCTCATTATCACAGATGGTTTGATGTGTAGCTTCTAAGCAGCGAGTACATGTGATATATGGCTTTTCTGCATTTTCAGCAACAGAGCAAGAACAACATGGCGCAATGGAATAATTTTTTCCATGTAACCTACCCAATTTCTGTGTCTCAACAGAGGCTACTACCCCAAAGGTGGTGGTGAAGTGATGGTCCAAATATCCCCAGTTAAGCAGCTAAGCCCAATCACGTTAACTGACCGTGGCACAATCACAAAGATACACGGAAGAGCCTTTGTTGCGGGAGCTTTGCCAATCAAAGTAAGTGTGTTCAGTAATCTGGAGACGGTTGGGCAAGATGTGTTTCTTGTATCATGGGTGAGATCCAGACCTAGTCATGCTTACATTAGATTTATTGCAATTGGTAGAGCATGTTAGATACCATTCCTGTATCCACGGTCCTGGTATTCACCATTTTATTTATCCATGTCTGGGAAAAAATATGTATCTCAAGACATTTTCTAGGTGATATGTGTATGAAGGAAAGGGAGGAAGGAAGAAAAGAGAAAAGGAAAGGAAAGAAGGGAGGGAGGGAGAAAAGATGAAAGAAAAGGGAAGAAAGGGAAAATTAAGGGTATAATGGGAGGGAAAGAGAAAGAAGGGAAGGCAACTGCCCCTCCAACACCAGGGCAACACTGGGTATTTCCACTAGTAGACTAGTTTACTTCTAAAAATGAATTTTGATTGACTTGATTGTGTTGGAGGAAACTAGAAATATACTTATTTATTTATTTACAGTATTTATATTCTGCCCTTCTCACCCCACAGGGGACTCAGGGCAGATTACAATGATACATGGCAAACATTCAATGCCATAGACACACAACACAGTCAGAGGGTATTTAACTTTTTTCTGGTCACCAGGGGAGCTGTTGCTTCATGGTCCATCTGCGACACTTTCCGCATTCCCCGCATGCTTTTTGCTGGAGATTTTTTTATGGCCTCGTAAATTTGTTAAGTTAGCCTCCCCACAACATAGGTGGTACCTAAATTTCCTACTTGTCAGATGCAACTGTCTTTCGGGTTGCAAAGGTCGACAACAAGCTACACAAAATTGGCCAGAAGCTCACTCCGACCCGGGCTGGCTTCAGACTCATGACCTTTCGGTCAGGAGTGATCTTAATGCAGCTGACACCCAGCCAGCTGCGCCACAGTCCTGGATAATTTACAACTGTGTGCATGTACAAGTGATACCATGTGTCTGTCCCATTGTGTCAAGTAGAAGAGAGCATTTTATATTCCAGTTTTGATGTAGATTTTCCAGTCCACAAACAGAAAAGATTTACAGAAGACTCTGTAGATTTATGTTGGAGGAAGGGACATAGGCAATTTTCACCAATAACTGTTAAATTATAATTGTGCTACTTTATTTATTTATTTATGTATTGGATTTTTACACTGCCACTCCCAGCTGCTCGGGGCGGTTTACAACAGACTTTATATAAAACAATAGTAATAAAACAACAGGGTTAAAACAGGATTAAAGCAGGATTAAAGCAGATTATTTAGGACTCAAAGGCCTGCCTGAATAAGTAAGTTTTACAAGCTTTGCGAAAGGTGCTCAGACTACACAAGGCTCGAGTTTCGGGTGGCAAGGCATTCCATAGAATCGGGGCGATGATGGAAAATGCCCTTCGGCGAGTTGTAGTCAGATGGAATTATTTCATGCTGGGGATATTTAAGAGGTTCTGATCCTCTGACCTCAGAGATCCCGGGGGGTTATATGGGAACAGACGATCCCTCAAGTACACTGGCCCTAGGCCATACAAGGCCTTAAAAGTCAAGACTAATACCTTGAAGGTGATCCAGTGTTCAATAGGCAACCAGTGCAGACCCTGGAGAACCGGTGTAATACGACAACTCGCAGGTTCCCCTGCGAGCAGTCGGGCTGCAGCGTTCTGCACTAGTTTAAGTTTCTGGATCACCGTCAAGGGTACGCCAATGTAAAGAGCGTTACAGTAGTCAAGTCTTGAGATGACTTGTGTTGTTCTGGAAGATCTCCTAACCCTGTTCTGTGGATTGAAAGGGAATTGATGAAAACTGCCCTCTTCCTCTGCTCCCTTTCCATAGAATCATAGAATAATGGAGTTGGAAGAGACCACATGGGACATCTAGTCCAACCACCTGCCAGGGAAGTCTTTTATTCTACCCCATGAACCTAACCCATTGTGTGCAGCTGTTTCTTAAATGGGTTTTTTGACTCTGGAATTATTTCTCAGCAGAATCATCTATATGCAGCCCAAAGCTTCTGTATGATTTGACGGTTGTACTGGTTTTGTTCTGTAATATCTTTAGATAGCAAAAGACATGGCTTCAGCAGCAGTGAGGTGTATCAGAAAGGAGGTCCGGGATCTCTATGTCAATATACAGGCAGTTCGAGAACCTGACAATGAGGCCTTTGGAACTGGAAATGGAATAATGTAAGTAGGTTCAAATGATGCCGTGTTTCCTTTCAGAAAGTGTATTTTCTAGGCCCGGGCAATCATTGTTCTAAATGGTTCTAAAGTACTTACAAAATTGACGTTCTGGTGGTGAAAACTAGGTGGTGCTGGTGCTTTGCTTCTACAGTGTTGCTAAAGTTCTGGTGGTGAACATTTCAGAACTCGTAACAGAACTTTCAAAACTTCATTATTATTTCATTATTGGTGATTTTTAAGGCAGAAGCAATTAGGAACTGTCATTTATAATGAAATTTTGAAAGTTTTGTTAGAGTTCTGAAATGTTCACCACCAGAACTTTAGCAACACTATAGAAGCAAAGCACCAGCGCCACCTAGTTTTTGCCACCAGAACTTCAATTTTGTAAGTACTTTAGAACCATGATTGCCCAGGCCTAGTATTTTCCAGCTGAGTGAAAGCAAAAGGTTTGAATCTGAGTTGACTTATTGCAACTGAAACCCATAGGATTATGTGTAGTATTTGGATTTGTGCTCCATGATGTGAAATCCATCATGGTATAGTGCTTTGAGTGTTGGGTTGGTCTCTGGAAGACCAAGACTCAAATCCCTGCTTGATCATGGAAACCCACTTGTCACCTTGATCAAGTCACAGACTCTTAGCCATAGAGGAAAGTAATGACAACTCCCTTCTGAATACTACGTGCCAAGGAAACCCTATGTTTGGCTCTCTAAACAAGATTGTAGTCATGGGAATAGAACTATTTTGTGAAATATGACAATTGCAAAGGTAGAATTGTACAGTTGGAAGAGATCACAAGGACCATGCAGTCCAACCCCCTTTGATTGTGTATACTAGGGGTGCTCATTAGGTAGATCGCGATCTACGGTTAGATCGTGTAGGGTGTCCTGGTAGATCGCAGGCAGGGCGGGAGGAAGGCTCAGTCCTGCCCCGCAGGCTCCCGACGCCGCCCAAGTGCTGCTGGCCCTGGCTTATCTGAGGTCCTTTCCACACAGTTAAATAAAATCCCATGTTACCTGCTTTTAATCGGATTATATGGCAGTGTGGACTCAGAAAACCCAGTTCAAAGCAGATATTGTGTTATATGTTTCACATTTTTGTAATGGGTTAGTAGATCACTTTGACTTGTTTGTTTTATAAGTAGCTTGCATGCTGAAAAAGTGTGAGCACCCCTGGTGCATACAAACACACAATCGAAGGTATTAACCTAGTATATTTATTTATTTATTTATATCATTTATATTCCGCCCTTCTCAGCCCGCAGGGGACTCAGGGCGGATCACAATGCACATATACAGGCAAACATTCAATGCCATAGACATACAACATATATAGACAGACAACGAGCTACATTATTGGTCGGGAGCTCACCCCGACCCGGGCAGGCCTCGAACTCATGACCTTCTGGTCTGTAGAGATCTTATGCAGCTGACTCCCAGCCAGCTGCGCCACATTCCCGGTGTGAAATATATATATGTGTGTGTGTGTAGGCTACAAAGTGCAAAATAGTGTTAAGTGAATATTAACCCACTAAAATCAATAGTCTGATAACTCCTCAGGAAGGAGTTAGGGAAATGGTCTTCAGTTTTGAAGGCATAATTTGCATCCAAAATGACTATACAGCTTGGACCTTCATGTATGTTTGTGTGCATTCTCAAAACTTACCGAAGGATATTTTATGTGAATAATTACTTTGATCTGTTTCTTTCTCATCTCTCCCCCTTTAAAAAAAAATTAAGAATTGTTGCAGAAACATCCACTGGTTGTTTGCTATCAGGATCATCCCTTGGAAAAAGAGGTGAGAATTATGGCTTGAGGCCACTTCTTTATAGAATTTAGTCCTTCACAAAAGCTGTATTTCCTTAATGTTGCAAACCAATGTAGTTTAGTTATTATATTACCTAAGATTATTATTGTTTTTTCTTCAGATTTATAGTCCACCCTTCTGCCAGGTAGTTCATAGTAAGGTTGTTTTTTTTTTAAGTAAACAAATTCAGATCCTACAGGTAAATGAAAACATCACATAAAATACACCAGGAAGAAAATAAAGAAAATCCATATTCCAAAGAAGCTAATAAAAGTAGGAAAGGTCAATTTTTCAGCACAGTTGGTGTAATGAGCCCACTTCCCTATTCTGTTTCAGTTTGCTGGGATGACAAGTTATATCTATTAACTTAGATTTGATACTGCTTCCTGACAATTTGAGGGTGAACCAAGTTGCGCTGAAACATATTTTGAAACAAGCAGCATAAAGTTGTAACCTAAAATTGTACTTTTTTCCATTTATTTAAGAGGCTAACCTGTTGTTCTTCTTCACCTTTTATAAAAAGGTAAAAGCGCTGACAAAGTTGGAATGGAAGCAGCAGAAATGTTGCTTGGAAATCTACGACATGGAGGAGCTGTGGATGATTACCTGCAAGACCAGGTAAGAGGCGCATGTAATAATAATAAGAATAATAATTATAATAACAAGTCTGACTTGGCCACGGTAGTCCATGCTCTGGTTACATCTCGAATAGACTACTGCAACGCTCTCTACGTGGGGTTGCCTCTGAAGACTGTTCGGAAACTGCAATTAGTCCAACGCTCGGCAGCGGGGTACAGGGAGCATGCAACTCCCTTGCTGCACCAGCTCCACTGGCTGCCAATTAGTTTCTGAGCACAATTCAAAGTGCTGGTTTTAACCTACAAAACCCTATACGGTTCCAGCCCAGTTTACTTGTCCGAACAAATTCTCCCCTATGAACCATCAAGGACATTAAGATCCTCCGGAGAGGCCCTGCTTTCGATCCCGCCATCTTCGCAAGCGCGTCTGGTGGGGACGAGAGACAGGGCCTTCTCTGTTGTGGCCCCTCGGCCGTGGAACTCCCTCCCAAGCTATGTTAAATCTGCCCCCTCTCTGTTGTCCTTCGGGAGGCGAGTGAAGACTTGGATGTGGAACGAGGCCGTCCCAGAATAAGCTGAGATTGATTTTAATCTGAAATGGGTGACCACTTTTATAGAACGAGTTGAATGTGGTTTTAATGGCAATGTGGTTTTTATGTATCTCTGTTTTTATGTATTTTAGTATGCTGTTTTAAGATGTTTTAAATTTGTATGGCATTGAATTTTGCTGTAAGCCAGTCTGAGTCCCTCCTTGGAGGTGAGAAGGTCGGGGTACAAAATTTTTAAATAAATTAATTAATTAACTAATAATTATTATAATTATCCAATGAGGAGATGTGGGAAAATATAATAATTATAATTATAATAATTATTTTTCCCACCTCTCCTCGTTGCATGAGGTGGGTTGCAGCATAATTAAAACACATAAACATAGGAAAATTATATAAATTCTAAAAACAAAAATCTCTCACATAACTAACAACATCCGTCCAGGGCAGAAGTAGACATCTATCAAATCAAGGAAGCCAATATATCAGGTTAGATTCCTCCCTACATGCATTGGAATCCTGGGAATTTATTGTACCAGTATCCCGATTTTGCCTCATTGTTTTTATAGACACAATTCAACACAAAAACTTTTAATCTATTAATATGGCTTTATACACTTAGTTGGGAGACAAGCTTATAAAACCAAATCTGTTTACACAACTCAGAATAAACAAGTGTTTGGACATATAGAACAGGATACAGAGTTGTCCCCAAACTGGATTTTCTCCTCCTCTTTGGAATCTCACCAAAATTCGGCTACTTTAGGATACTGGAGTAAACTGGCGAAATGTTGGGTGTTTCATACATTTTTCAGGACAACCGTGGTCATTGTTGCAGCTTTAATTGATTTACCTGATTTCACCACCATCTGTCCTGCTCCTGCATGGCCATTATTATTAATAATAAATAATATACTTTATTGATATTCTGCTCTATCTCTGAGGGGACTTAGGGTGGATTACGGAACACGTATCTGCCAAACAATCAATGTCGTTATACAATTAACAAGGACATACAATACATAAACTGAGGTTAAGGTTTTTCCCATCTTTCCCATTTCTGGCATCTGGAGGCTGTGCTCGACTCTGGCCATGGGGGTGGGGTATTATCGCTCCATCTTCTATGCCAGTGATTTTCAACCTTTTTTGAGCCGTGGCACATTTTTTACATTTATAAAATACTGGGGCACACCACCAACTAAATTGACACAAAATGGCACTCTGTCATTTTACTAACTGTCACCCTCTCCCCGCTGTTTCCTCAACCAACTCCGAGGTGGCACTTGAATGTCCTTTTCAGTAACTACCGATACACTTGGTATCCATGAATCTGTCTAATCCTGCCTTGAAGTTGTTCAGGCTGATGCGCAGGAGGCCCATCACCGTCCTGCGGGGAGGGCTGGCGCTGCAGGCTGGCTGAGCAGGACGATAGGAATTGAGCACATGGGGTGGCTCCGAGCCTTGGAGCAAACTGTGGCAGAGGCTTGCAGCAGTCGCCACCCCCAGCTCTCCTTCCCGAAGGGGTTTAGCCCCCCCCCCAGGAGTGCCTCCACCCCCCCCCCCCCACGTCCCTTCGGCTTCCCTGCTGTTGCCTTGGGGCCAGATCGGGAAGGAACCAAGCTGGGCTGTGAAGCTGCGCATCCCGGCCTCTGCTCTGCTCTGCAGCGAACCTGGAGCCCGGCCAGGAGAGTCCAGGAGTTGCTCCCCTTTCCCGGCACGGAGGGGCTAGAGGACAGAAAGCCTCGCCTCGAGCCTCTGGTAGCGGGGTCAGACGGGGGCAGCTCCCGTGGACTCCTCCTCCCTCTCGTCCTCCTTGCCGCTGGAGGGGAGGAGGGCAGAAGAGCGCCCAGGAGCCAGGAAGCAGGAGGAGCCGCAGCCTGGAAGGGAGGGAAGGAAGGAAGGGAAGGAGAGAGAGAGGAGGGAGGGAGGAAAGTTCTGGACGCCGAGGGCTCTCCCTGACACCAGCCAGGCTGGCTGGAATTGCTGCTTCGGCCAGGATAGCCTCATTTCCGCTGCCTGAAGTTTCCTGCTAGGCTCTCTCTCTCTCTCTCTCTACACTGTAATTTCCCACGGCACACCTGATGATCTCTCACGGCACACTAGTGTGAAAATCACTGTTCTATGCCAAGGAACTGTGTTGTCCTTAGACTGATCAAATCGCCGACATGTCCTTATGGGTACTTTTTATCACCTCCCCACTTAAAGTGGTACCTATTTATCTACTCACATTTGTGTTTTCGATCTGCTAGGTGGGCAGGGAGTTGGGGCTGATGGCGGGTGCTCACCCCAACCGGGGCTTGAACTGCAAACCTTTCAATCAGCAGGATTTTCTACAGCTTAGCAGGTTAACCCACCGTGCTGTGCGATCAATACAAATAAATAAATCCAAATGTAAGAAGATCCTAGAGGAGGCATGTAGTTAAGGATCCCTACTTTGACTAGGTTCATCCCGATGTCATTAAACACTTTGGTGCCATGTTTTATCACTACAACACTTAATCGTGATTGTTTTGTTTCCTTTCCTTCCAAGTTGATCATTTTCATGGCTTTGGCAGATGGGATCTCGCGAGTGAAAACAGGACCGATTACTCTCCATACAGAAACTGCTATCCATTTTGCAGAGCAGCTGACCAAGGTGGGTGCATGGCTTCTGTTAAGATCAGCACATCTGCCACGTGCTGCCTTTGTATGTTTGTAGCAAAACTCGGGCTAGCTCCAGATAAGACCAAGATACAGTCAACCACCATATCCATAGGGAATACATTCCTGGACTTCACATGAATACACAAAATTGTGAGTAATAGCAAACCTAATTGAAATGAAGGACTTCTGACTCAATAATACCATAGAGTCATGCTGGGGAACCTAGAAAATGCCTAGAAAGTTCCTATTTTGTCAGATGTGGATAAATGAAACTGAGGGTATTTATCTTGTGGATATGGAGGTTATACATTACTGGTAAAGAATGTAATGCTGTTATATCTTATTTCTCTATTGCATGTATGGCGGCCAATCAGACTGGCAATGCTCAGTTCTCAGAGTTGGTTTCATAGATGATACCTTGTACATTGCTTTATGTGTAAACAATATATAATTTTAGTGTAAGTGGGGAGGTTTTTTTTTCCAAGTACCGTATATTCTGGTGTATAAGACTACTTTTTAACCCGATACAATCTTCTCAAAAGTCAGGGGTTGTCTTCTACGCGGGTGTCGACTTATATACCAGGAGTCGTCTTATACATCATGAGTCTTATAGAGCAGATGCAGAAACTTCCAATCTGGATTAGAGAATCCACGGTTGCCACATATGGTGGGGCGAGCTCAAAAATGACAGTGGTTGCATCCCTGCCGTATGCAGCGACTGTATGAAAGCATTAAGGGTGACGCTGTACAAGTACGGTAGAAGAAAATTCATTCATCCGCCCCCTCCCCCGGCTTCAGTGCTACCACAGCTTCTCCAGGCTAGAGGAGGGTACTGTCAAGCTAGTAGTGGCATAGCTAGCCACTACTGGCTTGGCACTACCCTCCTCAAGGCTGAAGAAGCTGTGGTAGAGCTAAAGCCAGAGGGGGCGGAGCCAAGCCAAGCCCCACCCCTCCCCTTGCTTCGCCCTGCTTCTCTCTCGGTAGATCTTTCTGACTTGGTTTTATTATAAGTAGCTCGCATGCTGAAAAAGTGTGGGCACCCCTGCTTTAATGTTTATACCATGCCCTGGGTTCTGTTTGGATGGACTGAAATAAAATATTTTTATGACCTTTCAAATTTGCAGGCTAAATTTACGGTGACAAAGTCAGAAGATGATGGTTCGTCCAAGGATGCCTACGTTGTTGAGTGCCAAGGAATTGGATTGTTAAATCCCAATTTATAGGTTCTGCTACATTTTTATTTAAGTATTACCTCCGCAATGAATTGCACTACATTTCACCTAGACATTTGAGAAGAGATAATGTGATTAAAAAGTGGTCTGAATTAATTCCACCGAAGGATGTTGGGGTTCCTCATTTAGTAGAGTCTTCCTTTTTTTGTATGAGAATGAAACACAGAGAAGTAGCTGATCATTACAGATACGGCTGAGCTAAAAGGCAATCACTTCAGCCTTTTAAAAAAACGTCTTCTACGATTCAGTCATTTTTATTTTTTCCCAAGCATTGCAAAAGGATATGCACAAAAGTACAGCAGCCACCATGTACATTTGTTTGAAATTTCTGTAACCATTTGTTGGACATGATTCTACCAAAATAAAACAATCTCAGCAGATGAATGTGTTTGCAGCTTTTTTTATTGATCTGCATAGGTTTATTTATTTTATTTATTTATTTATTTATTTCGACTTGTACACCGCCACTCCCAGAGGCTCGGGGCGGTTTACAAAGTTCAGTAAACAGTAAAACAATACATGTTAAAAACATAACATTAGGACTCAAAGGCTTGCTTGAACAAAAAGGTTTTGCAAGCTTTGCAAAAGGTTACCAGGTTTCGCAAAGCCCGAGTCTCAGATGGTAGATTGTTCCAGAGAACTGAGGCAATGATAGAAAAGGCCCTCCGTCGGGTTGCTGTTAGGTGATAAGATTTTATGCTAGGAATGACCAAAAGGTCATCTTCGGACTGTAGCGATCTCGTGGGACTATATGGGAACAGGCGATCTTCAAGTACACTGGCCCCAGACCATGTAAGGCCTTGAAAGTTAAGACTAACACTTTGAAAGTAATCCGGTATTCAACTGGTAGCCAGTGCAGTCCCTGCAGGACCGGGGTGATGCGGCAACTCACGGGCTCCCCACAAGAAGCCGGGCTGCAGCGTTCTGCACTAGCTTGAGTTTCTGGATCACAGTCAAAGGCAGGCCAATGTAGAGGGCGTTACAGTAGTCAAGCCTTGAGAGGACGGTAGCCTGGATCACCGTGGCCAGGTTGTGCCGAAACAAATAGGGGGGCGGCCGCCTAGCCTGTCGCAGATGGAAAATGCTGTTCTGCTGACCATGGAGATTTGAGCCTCCATAGTCAGCAGAGGGTCTAAAAGGACTCCCAGGCTTTTTACTGATGATGATGGGCGTAATAAGAATGGATAAACGCAACACCACAATATAATGAATTACACAAATATTTTTATCACAATCAAAAGGACACAATGGTCTAGTGTATCAGAAATCAACATTATCAGTTCATTCTAAACATAGTAGCATATTTCATACAAGGGGCAATGCCCTATCGATATCATAGTAAACATCGAAAACATAAACCGCATATACGAGCTGCTGACTCCCACAGGAGTGAGCAGAGACGCCGCAGCTGGGAGGGAAAGCTCCTGCGTCATCAGAGACGGACGGGGTGGCTTCCGGGTTTTGTGTCCGTCTCTGATGACGCAGGAGCTTTCCTCCCAGCTGCGGCGTCTGCTCACTCCTGTGTGAGTCAGCAGCTCAGATATGCTGTTTATGTTTTTCGATGTTTACTATGATATAGATAGGCATTGCCACTTGTATGAAATATGCTACTATGTTTAGAATGAACTTATAATTTTGATTTCTGATACACTAGACCAGGGGTGCTCAGAATGGTGATCTCGATCACCAGGGTGATCTTCGGGCCTCATCCTGGTGATCTTCAGACCCCTGACCAGGTTTTTTGCTCTTGGTCCTCTTCACGCGCCCCTGCACGCTGCAAATAAGTCCTCCGTCGTTGCTCCAGAGTCCAAGAGGCAGAATGGGCCCCCTCTTTTGGATTCCTCCTCCTCCCTCCGTCCTTCTCCAGCCACTCAGAGTCACAGGAGACCCAAGCGGGCGGGCCTGGATGACGCGATGCATGGCTGGCCTCACGCATGCGCAGAAGCGCCCATTCTGCCCCCTTGGACTTCTTGTGAGCTCTTGGAGCGGCACGCATGCTGGCGGCGTGGAAATAGGAGCAACGACGGAGGAGAGGTAGGACGCTTTGGGGTCATTTCCTTACCGCATCTCAAAGGTCGGTCTTTTACTTTGGGGTGGGTGCTTGATTGTTCTGTGGCATGTCTCTTTGTTTATTTTTAATGTTTAAATGGCATTTTAGCTCCAAAGCCTCTCTGCTTGCTTTGTTCCTTGAGAAATATAAGTTGGGGAATATGGAAATGTGGGAGAAATGGGGTGGTTGGATGTATTTTTGCATGCTCCTTTGTTTACCTTGCTGAGTATTAAATGGCCTTGCAGTTCAAAAGCCTCTCTTCTTACTTTCTGGCTGATAATATGTGTAGTAATATGGCAGTGTGGGAGAAATGGGGTGGTTGGATGTATTTTTATGCTCTGTTTTATATTGTTGTTATTAAATTGAAATGTTGATGTTTTATAACTTCATTTTATGCCCCGAGCCTGCTGGAAGGAGCGGTACGTAAAAATGAATAATAAATATAAATAAATAAATAAGAAAATAGTTATACATTTTACATTTCTGGGTAGGTGATCTTTGGGACTTGGTTTTTTAATCAGTAGCTCCCATGCCGAAAAAGTGTGAGCATCCCTGCACTAGACCATTGTGTCCTTTTGATTGTGATAAAAATATTTGTGTAATTCATTATATTGTGGTGTTGCGTTTATCCATTCTTACTGTTGCAATACAGCCCCAATCTATTTGCGATGATGGGCGTAATGCCACGCCATCCAGGGTCGGTAGCTGGACATCCCTATCGCCTGGACGGCCCAGCCATCTCCCCAAAGGGACTCAGGGCGGCATTACATGAAGCCAAGCCCATCAAATACAAATACAACAGTGCATCAACAAAACAAGCAAGCAAAAAACAACATAAATAATATAACTAAACATAAAGCAATAACACAGAAGAGATTTAAAAACACTATGGCAGGGCTAAATGTAATAGACTAAAAAAATTTAAGACAATGGCCGTGTACAGACTAGAGTATGTCTAGACAAGGGGTTTTTAGAAAGTGATGTAGGGAGATCAATCCAACGGGTAGATAAAGTGCTTCAGAGGACATATAGAGGGAAATTGTCAGAACAGACAATTATTTCCTATTTCCATGCATCTATCAAGTAGTTGTGTGGCAATGACATCTTTGTACTTTGCAGGAAATTCTTTATTTGGCTAATTGTTTTTAATTTAAGGAATATGGCATATTGTGTTCTCTTTGTCTGTTTAGATCAGCTTCCAAAAAGATAAGCCTGTTTTCCTTCAGTTAAGCCACAATCGCCAAGATAATCCTAGTTTCCTCAATTAAACAGCAATCTATAGGAACTTGACCTTTGGTTATATTGACTGTGTGGAAGCGGAATTAAGAAATCGCAAGCTATTGGTCTTGACAAATGGATTTTTTTTGTAAAGGGTATGTGCCTTTCTTCAAGAAAAAAGATCTAAAAATATATCCAGGAAATTGTTCTGATAGAATTGATGTGACCCGAGTCACACCCGTTGTTCCCATTTACCGGATATTTGGCCGCAATGTTTTTCCAAATGTGTTCCTGTGTAGTGATAGAATTGGACTGATTTTACTTTTAATCCAAAAGACCCTCAGACATCCGATGCCTGGAAGTTCCCAACGGGGGCAGCAAATAGCTTCACAATTGCCTCTAAATGTCTAAGCCTAGAAGAAATAATTGCAGTGAAGATGTCCCTGTCGAAAGGACCTTTTCGTCCAGTTGCAACTCATTGCTTCCAGAGCCCTCTCAGAGTATCAGTATCACGTTTGCTTTCTTAGACAGTGGTATGATCCACTACTGTGGTTCAGCAACTGGCTCATTGCCATTGATACTGTACGCATTTGCAGTCATATACTACTTCCCCATACATTCTCTCTTTTTTACTTCACAAGATTGTTTTGAAATCTCAGGCTTTGCAAAAAGCCAGTGCAATTATAAATGAATGACACATAGCAATAGAAATTGATCTTGCCTTGAGGGAAAAGTCAACGAGATCTTATGAAAGTCAAAGTTTCAGGGCCCCCTGATGGCACAGCGGGTTAAACCGCTGAGCTGCTGACCTTGCTGACCGAAAGATTGGTGGTTCGAATCTGAGGACTGGGGTGAATTCCCACTGTAAGGCCAAGCTTCTGCCTACCTACAGTATAATAATAATTTTATTTTTGTACCCCACCTCCATCTCCCCGAAGGGATTCGGGGCGGCTTACTTGGGGACAAGCCCAAACATACATAGATTAAAAACTCAATGGTTGCTTCTGAAGACTGCTCGGAAGCTGCCATTAGTCCAACGCTCGGCAGCCAGGTTACTAACAGGAGCGGGGTACAGGGAGCATACACCTCCCTTGTTGCACCAGCTCCACTGGCTGCCAATTAGCTTCCGAGCACAATTCAAAGTGCTGGTTTTAACCTACAAAACCCTATACGGTTCCTGCCCAGTTTACCTGCCCGAACGGATTCTCCCCTATGAACCATCTAGGGCATTAAGATCTTCTGGAGAGGCCCTGTTCTCGGTCCCACCTCTTCGGCGTTGAGTATTTATGTCACAGCGGATAGGCAACAGAAATATAGAAGTTTAATTCCTCATCGGCCCAAAAACTCCAGTCTCTGTTCAAGTGAATAATGAAACTCTCATTCAATTCACAAGATAAATATATAACTTTGTATTGAATTGTATTTAACAATAACTGGCAAAACATCGAAAAACAACAGCCATCACAGCTACCTTTCTAAACATCCTTTCCTCACAGATATTAAATCCCAACTGACAAATCCCAACTGTCACTTTGTAACTGACATTCCTCAAGGTTCCATTTAGCAGTCTTGAGACAGCGCCATCTGGTGTCAAACATGTCACACTGCAGGTCATCTCAAACTGCGAAAAATATATCTTGTGCTGATTAATGAATTGCTATTCAAAATGCAATAATCTGACACCACCATCTTCGCAAGCGTGTCTGGTGGGGACGAGAGACAGGGCCTTCTCTGTGGTGGCCCCTCGGCTATGGAACTATCTCCCATGCAATGTTAGATCTGCCCCCTCTCTGTTGCCCTTCAGGAGGCGGGTGAAGACCTGGCTTTGGAGTGAAGCATTCCCAGAGGAGGCTGAGATGGATTATAGTCTGAAATGAGTGACCACATTTGCAGTCTGAGTTGAATTTGTTTTTAATGGTGATTGGTTTTTATGTATTCAAATTTTTATGTATTTTAATATGTTGTTATAAGATGTTTTTAATATTGTATAGCATTTTGTTGTAAGCCGGCCTGAGTCCCTCATTGGTGGTGAGAAGGTCGGGTTACAAAAGTTTAAAATAAATAAATAAAACGCAATAAAATAAACAATATTAAAATAGCAGAAGACAACATCAAAGAACAACCAATAGCCTGAACAGTAATAAATACTCAACTCGGAGGGTAGGAGCTTGTGAAATATATTTTCAAAACAGGGGTTGGTATAAAAGTGCAAGAGCCGATAATAAATTAGGGCTAGAAGGACAATGTCATTTAGATACCAGGTCTACAGGGCAGGGGACAGTGATAAAGTGCAGGAGCTGATAATAAATTATAGTTAGAGGGCAAATTATCTGATGAACTGTTTAATAATAGGTACAGTGGAACATCCACGTTTTTAGGTGCTTGCGAAAAGTGGAGTTCAAAAACATGCAAATGTGAGTAGATGAATAAGTACCTCTCCGGCAGGAAGGTAATGCAGGCCTGGAGGAAGAGCTTCCTGACTGTGTGTGTGTGTGTGTGTGAGAGAGAGAGAGCTATTGTTCACCAGGGGAACTCTCTGCTTTTCCGCAAATAATGACCCTTACGAGTGTGTGTGTGTGTTCTGAAAGGGTTGCGTGGGGGGCAGGGCCGTAGCCAGGATTTTGATTCGGGGCTGAGTTTGGTTCGGGGGGGCTGAGACTGGGTGGAAGAAGGTCTACCCTAGCAAACCTTTTGTATTGTTATCTGATCACCATGCTCATTATATCCCACATTAATGGGGTTATTGGGATAACCCCATTAGTGTGGGATATAATGAGCATGGTGATCAGATCATGATATGAATAAACATAACAGTTTAAATAATGTACCAGTAAGGCCTTTTCGCGCCACCCTGAAAATTTCAGGGGGCTGAAGCCCTTAGCCCCCTGGCTACATGCCTGGTGGGGGGGGGCAGTCCTGGGGGAGGGTCTTTCTTGCCGGAGTCTCCTCCAGAGCTGGTGAGTTGCCCATGTCAGCCAGTCTTTCCTCGTGGCTTCTATCAACAAAACATGGGTGGGCAGAGAGGTTCAGCTGCCGAAACGTGGCTTTTGCGGGAGAGAGCAAGGGAGGGAGGGGGCCCCTTTCGCTCTCATTTGGCAACGGACCCACCCCCT
Organism: Anolis apletophallus; assembly: GCA_030556195.1. Lineage (NCBI taxonomy): Eukaryota > Metazoa > Chordata > Lepidosauria > Squamata > Anolidae > Anolis > Anolis apletophallus. The sequence continues at coordinate 126,023,473 of JARBWK010000005.1, forward strand.
CGGGGAGCCTTCGCCCTTGAGGGCACATCTTCAGGGGGGGGGGCAGCCCAGGACCTTTGCAACCATCAGGGAGGCAGGGAGGCAGGCAGGGAGGAGGCTCCTCCAGAAGACTTGGGCCGAGCGGGGGGGTGGACACATGCTCCACCGGGGGAGGCTGGCTGTGGGCATGGCCTGCCCCTTGCCCTGCCAGGCGGGACTCTTCTGCCTCCCTGGCACACCGGCCAGGCACGGACGGACAAACAGACACAGGGACGGAGGACACCCGCCCGCTCGCTTCACTTCGGCTCTCCTGTCCCGTCCCCTGGCTCTCGGCTGCCCGGGACACTCCTCCTTCTGCCTGGCCATGGGAAGCATCTGCCGGAGCCTCCTGGTGGCCTTGGCCTTCCTGCTCTCCTGCCCGGTGGGTAAGGAGGGGGCCCAGCCCTTTCCCGGGGCGTGCGATAGAGGTTGGCTCAAAGGGGGCGTAATTCCAAAGTGTGGCCTAGGGCACAAAAAGGTGTTAATCCGGGCCTGAGGTAATGCGCTCCATGCAGTCATGCTGGCCTCATGACCTAGGACGTGCCTACAGACAACGCTGGCTCTTCGGCTTAGGAATGAAGATGAGCACCATCCCCTCAGAGTTGGACTTGAGTAGACTTAATGTCAATGGGAAACCTTTACATTTACTACAGGGTCTAGGTTTACTACGACAATGATTATATCACAAGGCAGCCTAAACAATTACATAACTGTTCCAAGGAAACGAGTTGTAACTTATATGAACCTCCTTTTATAAATACTGTTTTTGTCATGGTGAAGTACTGCCAGTGGTATAGCTTGGATCAGAAATTTGACTTTGGAAAATCAGGACAGCGGGGGATGTACAAAATAGATTTTTCTCCATCACTTCCCTCCATACTCCACAAACACTTCAAGTCTTCAGATCACTCAAAGCAGGAGCCTTGCCTTCAATGCGGAAAATTCACATATCCTTGATGCATAATGCATATATAATTAGTTCAATTTCCTCCTCCAATGAAACTGTTTGTGCTGATTTTATTGTGTACACTGCCTTGAGGTCTTGTGACGTCCATCTGCCTGTCCTTCCATCCATGCTTGACTTTATCAGTGGAGCCTCAGCTTGGGTGGAGTATATCACTCTCTTTAGGTTGAGTACAGATTGTGGACTGCATTTCTACTGCCTAAGGCAGTGTTTTTCAACCTTTTTTGAGCCGCGGCCCATTTTTTACATTTACAAAATCCTGGGGCACACCACCAACCAAAATGACACAAAATGACACTCTAACACAGTAATACATATCGTTAATATGTTTTTAAATGTATTTATACACTCACTTAGTATGAAACCTGGGCCTGTTTCAATAAACACAAAATAGATATCCTGGCAGGAATGGTAGAAAGACACACACGAAGCCACTGTCCCAAATTGCCACTGTCACTTGATGCGCAGCTGCAGCACTAACTCTAACTTTGTTTACTTAGCCGCATCTGAGCGAATCCAAGATGGCGTGACCATAGCACTCTCGCATCACTTCTTAGGTGACGCAAGAGTGCTATGGTTCCATTTCTTAAAGGGACAGATGTGCCTTATAGTTTATATATGAATGAAGTTCAAAAATAATTTCTCACGGCACTAAGGATCACTAGGCTCAGCATCGGAAGGCTTGGAAGTGGAAGCCCTAATGGTAAAAATTGGTCAGAGCAACTACAAGAACAGCTAAGACTACAATAATGGTATGAAACATTGCAGGCTGCACAGATGGAATTGTGGCTCTCCAGGATAGGTCTGCATACACAAGGGAATTTCCCGAGTACGTAGAAGCCACTCCTTTGATCTTGAGATTTTCAAAGTAGGACAAACTAGAGTGCTCACGCATCCACCTATTGTTATTAAAGGAAATGATGCTAATCAGAGATATCTGTGTGTTAAGAACTGAAATCTTGTCCTAATACATAAATGTACACCCGAGAGACAACTACACTGAGATGGATTTGAAACGAATGAAGAGAGCTCTACGTACAATCACAAATCCAACTGTAAAAGCTCTCTGCATAGTTTCGGGTGTCAAAACACACACATATACATTCAAAACCTTTGCACTTGTGTGATTTTTAATTTTTTCTCCCCTACTAGCTGTCCCCTGCCATGCATTGTTGTGGCCCAGTCAGTGTATATGTGCATATATACACTGCATATATTTGTGTATATGTGTATATATGTGTGTTTGCATATATATATATATATATATATATATATATATATATATATACTAGCTGAACCCGGCACGCGTTGCTGTGCCCTATGTAGGAGATGTAAGGAATTGTGGGTATGTAAGGGTTGGTAATGTTGTGACAATGTGTTTTGTGTGTGTATATATGTGTATGTGTGTGTATCTAGGTGTATGTATGTTTGTGTGTCTCAGTGTGTGTCTGTATGTGTCTGTGTACGCATGTGTGTGTGCCTGTTTATGTATATGTGTTTGTGTATGTATGAGTATGTTTGTTAGTATGTATTTGTGTGTGTATGTGTATGCATGAGTGTGCGTATGTGTGTGTGTGTGTCTGTGTATGTACACTTCCCCCCTATCTTTCTCCCCTCCCTCTCTCTGTCTGATTTCCCCCTTTTCTCTCGCTTCCCGTGTCTCTCTGTCTCACTCTCCCTCTCTTTCTCCAACCCCTCTCTCTCTCTCTGATTACCCCCTTATCTTTCCTTCCCCCTCTCTCTGTCTCAGTCCTCTCTCTCGCCCTGCCTCCCGCCCTGGCGTGCATGGGGAGGCAAGGCGGAGATTGGAGATCCGCCCTCCGCTGCCGCCTCCCGCGGATCCAGCGGCGGCGGCGCAAAGAAGGTAAGCCCGGGAGCTTACCTTCTTTGAGGCGCCGCCGCTGATCCGAGGAGGCGCCGGTGGAGGGCGGGGCGCCGATCTCCGGCCCTGCCTTCCGCCCTGGCGTGCATGGGGAGGCAGGGCCGGAGATGGGCGATCCGCCCTTCGCCGCCGCCTCCCGCGGATCCAGCGGCGGCGGCTCAAAGTAGGTAAGCTCCGGGCTTACCTTCTTTGAGGCCCGGCCGCTGGATCCGCGGGGGACACGGCGGAGGGCGGATCGCCGTTCTCCGGCCTTGCCTCCCGCCCTGGCGCGCCTGGGGAGGCAGGGCCGGAGCTGGGTGAACCGCCCTCCGCCGCGGCCCCTCGCGGTTGCAGCGGTGGCGCGGAAGGAGGTGTGAGGGGCTGGGGAGGAGGGGAGGGGTTTCCCCTCCTCTTTTCAGGTTCCCCCCCTCCCCCGCCGCTCTTCCTGTTCAAAGGAGGAGGCGGAGGAGGCGCTCTGGCTGTCATGTGCGAACGTTCTAAACGTTCGCGCTGGCAGCGCAGAGTCCGGGTGGGATTCCCTTGGTTTTTTTTTAAGGGTTGTGTTTTAGGGTGTTGCTAGGTAGTTAGGTCCGGTTTTTTGACTGTTGTCTGTACCTCGTGGTCAGGCCCAGTCAGTTGTTTAGTGTGGTGTTTCTGCGACGTATAGTTTCGTTGTCTATATCAATCTTTGCACGACCGTGTCTCCTTTATATATATAGATATATAGGCTTTTTAAGTCTCTTCCACTGTGCTTTTCAGTCTCTTCCACTGGTAACTCGTTGGCCTGATAGGTATATTGTGTACATCTAGGTGTAGATATTTTAGATATCTAGTTGTATATTGTTTTTATTTATATGTATGTATCTTTTTTATTGTGTTCATTGCTGGTGTTTTGGTTTTTATTTTATTGTAATTTGTTGTTTGGGCTTGGCCTTGTGTGAGCCGCCCCAAGTCACCATTGGGGAGATGGGGTGGGGTATAAATAAAGTTTATTATTATTATCATTATTATTATTGTGTCCAAATTTGGTGCCAATTCATCCAGTGGTTTTTGAGTTATGTTAATCCCACAAACAACCATTACATTTTTATTTTTTTATTTATTTTTTTATTTAGATTAGTGATACTTCACAAGTGGAGGAGTGCTTATACCAGGACTAGGGAATCTGTTGAATGTATATTCCCTGTAGCAAGGGATTATTAGTCGTTCACTTGTGTTGGGATGGATCAATGTTCTTTATGCTGGTTTATATCCTGCTTCTCCTCAATCAGTTGGGAGATGGCTAAGAGCCACCAGATCTATGTGCTGCTACCTGTGTGGTTCTCTGATTAGAAGATCTTATCATATATGGATCAGGGATCCCCTCAACATGGAAACCATGGACCTATATACAGAACAATTCTTCCTTGTAGGCATGAGAAAAAAGTTATGAAAATGAAATGATTCGTAAGAAATTCGTAAGAAATGCTACTTTTGAGTATTTCCGCATCTGGAACGCCAACCAGGAAGTGGACTTTCTTTATAGAACTTCGGGGGCCAGGATTTTCTTAAGTGTCGTTATTAGGTCGTAAGGGGCACCCTCCTTCTCTCTCACACCACCCTCCCGCCTCCCTTGCCAATAAGTATTATGGCAAGGCAAGGCCTAAACTCGCTCCTTCTTTCGGCTGGAAGCCTGGAAAAATGTAAACAGAGAGGTTTACTCAGAAGTAAATCTGCAAAGGAGGGCACTTTGGATGAAGTGCCCTCCTTTGTGGATTTACTTCTGAGTAAACCTCTCTGTTTACATTTTTCCAGGCTTCCCTGCCTCCTGCCTGCCAGGATCTAAAGCATCAAAGAGTATTGGGGTGAGAAACCAACCTAATGTATAATAGAATGAATGCTACTGTAAGTGCCTAATATTATAAGTAATCCAACTGGTCATATACCTACATAACATGCACATGCAATAATACAGCAGTAATAACAATGGGTATAAGAAGAGGTAAAATTCAAACCGAGTATTCTGACTGTGGTCCCTCCTCAAGCGGTGCAAACTGCAAAAGGCTCTTCTCTATGAGCCCGGGAAAAGCCAAAAGCCCGGGCACAGCGTTTGCTGCCTGGGTGCACACACATACATATTCTTTGGGGGATTTGCTGCAGAATCTTCTCTATGAGCCCGGATTCTGCAGCAAATCCCCCCCAAAGAATATGTATGTGTGTGCACCCAGGCAGCAAACGCTGTGCCCGGGCTTTTGGCTTTTCCCGGCTCATAGAGAAGAGCCTTTTGCAGTTTTCACAGCTTGAGGAGGGACCACAGTCAGAATACTTTCGGTTTGAATTTTACCTCTTCTTATACCCATTGTTATTACTGCTGTATTATTGCATGTGCATGGAATGTAGGTATATGACCAGCCTGGGCAAACTTGGGCCCTCGCTCCCTCAGGATAGGGGTGAGAGAGAGGCAGCGAGGAGTGGGGGGGGGGCTCCTCCTCCTTTTTTTTGCTGCTTCCAAGAATAGAATACCCCCTCCCTCCCTCCCTCCTTCCTATTTGGAGAGTCCCATCTAGAATTCAGTGTGATTTATTCAAGTTTTGGCCTACAACTCCCAGAAATCCCAGCCAATTTACCAGCTGTTAGGATTTCTGGGAGTTGTAGGCCAAAACCATCTGAATGCGCATGCGCTGGCATACCGAACTACTAACGAATTTTGTTAGTTATTACGTTACATTTTAGAAATTTTGGAAAATTTTTGTAAGTCTTTCTATTACTAATAACCCCCCATTTGATTTTAGAATCACGATTTTTGGGTTCGAAACCATGCCTAGTAGCCACCTTCAGATGCAGCAAATATGACCTGCTTGCTGAAATTTTGTTAACAACTCTCGTGCTAGAATGAGGCGCATCCCTGTCAAATTCAAAAGAGCACTGAATACGAATATCCTTTTAGATGAATTCTTTCCAAGCAGAGAAAGGAATCAGGCAGGCTATCAAAGATTAAGCAATTGAACAGATTACAGGCTTCCGTAGGCAAGCTTTTTGAGTCATTCTCTTGGATGACTGAGACATCACAAGTTCTATCTATAGTCTGTGTAAGTGTCTGACAGATCTGTAAGTTGGGGAACCAGTCTCTTTTTTAGTGGTGGTGATGGCACAAAGCTTTAGACAGAGGTCTTTTCCAGTTATGTGCAATGGAAATGCTTGGTCTCTGAGACTGAATGCTGGACAAGCACGTGCTCTTTCTCACAGTCTTTCCCCCAAGTCAATCTTTTCACTGATGGCTATCACATAAAGATTATTCTGTATAATTGCCTATAAAATGCAAGACTAGCACAACACATGGGTCACTTCATGAGATAGAAAATGAATTAACTCTCAGAATATCTCAGCCAGCATGGTCATTGCCTCTCATGATAGACAGTTGTTGTCTACATTAAGGGTGATGAAGTTCTGTACTTCCAGATGTTTTGAATTTCCAGGAACTGGCACTATGGCCAATAGTTAATTTGGGAGATGCTGTCTAGGTCTTTTCTACCTCCTCTGAGTTATCCAATCAGGGAGGAAGTTTACGAACAAAGCTCTTCAGCAGGGAAAGTGGAGTGACAGGCACCATCCCATGGCTAGAACCAAGCACAGCCTCCAAGATGCCGAAGATGGGAAAGATTATCTATACCTCTATCTATGTATCGTTATCTGTCTTGTCAGTGTATAATGGCACTGAATGTTTGCTGTATATGTGTTCTGCGATCTGGCATGAGTCCCCTTCATGGTGAGAAGGGTGAAATATAAAGACTGCAAATAAATAAATAAATAAATGTAGTAAGTTTACGTGGTTGAGCCTTTCTTTTCTGCCAGCATCTCTGATCACCTGTTATTACTATAATACCAATTGCCATAATTTTAGGAGAGATGAAGCATGGTCTCTGTTGAAAGTATAGGATGCCTAGCAAACAGGGCAGGAATTGTCACACTATGGTTTTTTTTTTTTAAAAAAACCATAAAATCACTGGGGGAGAAATTAAAGCTATTCTGATTCAAGAAACTTTCAAAACCTTCTTTGTGGGGAAAATGGATGTACAGCTGAAGGATCATTAAAGGTATTGAAAACTGAAACTCTTTTGGTTAGATGTGGTATATGGAATATGCACACTAGTTTTAGGTGTACTAATAAAGACTGCTCACTGAAACACTTAAACTAATGAGGTTTTGAAAAAGTGCCATTCAAGGACTGGTTGGACATGGAAGTAATAGTCCTACTATATTCTGTGTAAGTCAGGCATTATCCGAAGAATAATTCTGGGTGCCTCATTTTAAGAAGGATATAGAGAACGGGAAACAAGGATGATAAGAGGTACAGAGAACAAAACATATATGTAGAGGATGATGGAGCTCGGCATGAAGAGAAGATTGAGGGGTGACATGATCATATTCTCAATATCTAAAGGATTGCTACTGAGGGGAGGGTGAAGGTTTGTTATCCTTTTCATGTTCACTGTGAATCGTACCAGTGATATTTAAGCGCCAGCGCAAGCATTGTCGGAACCTTTAAAATATAAGTGTCAATCATTAATAAGGCCCGCCCCCCTACCCTATAAGTAGCCCATCACAGGCTGACCCCTCAGTTCTCTTTTTTCCGCCGAGCAAGAAGGAACCTACAGACAGCTCAGAGGAAGTAAACTCCTATAGATAAAATGGCATCTAATTCTTTTAAAAAATGCAAACAATGTCCTAATGTTTACTCAGAGAATGATGGACATGATATATGCCTAATGTGCTTAGGTGAAGGGCACATTATTCAAAAATGTAAGATTTGCATGGCTTTTACGCCTCAAACGAGAAAAAATAGAGAAAATAGACTGAAGGCTGCTTTGTATGAGGATATTCACCGCTCTCAGACTCCCTTGCCTCAAAAAGAGGTGAAAAAGGTGGTGAATCTACCAAAAAAGAAGAAAAAAGGTAAAAAAGTCAGCCCTATGGACTTAATCATAGAGGGCTTAGCTCAGGGAGAGCTGCGGCCGTTAAATCCGTTGGAGCCTTCGCACCAGTCGCGTGCCCCAACTGTCAAGTTAACAGCTGACGTGATTGAGTCAGCGCGTGAGCCTGTAATGCCAGTGAGGCATGGACATGAAAGAAGCCCGGTACGGGCAAGAGAGGAGGAGGCAATTGAAGGCACAATCGATGTGGAGGTGCCAGTAGTTCTGCAACAGTCAGAACAAGGAGCACAGACTCCGATATTGGGGGCGGAGCAAGAAGCTCAAACGCCCGGCCCTCCTCCTCCATCGGGACCTTATTCGCTGCAGGCTCGGTCCCCATCGAGAGACATTTCTAGCATGAGTGAGTTACACTCTCTCTCTAAAGATCACTCTCCAAATAGAGCGGAAAGGCAGCATGTATCAAGCAGGAGTTCCCCCCGTACGCATACTGCGGTACCGCAGCAGCAGCGCGCGTCGGAGAAGGGTCTCCATATGGAGGCGCGCTCCCCTCGTTCGAACCGCAGCCGATCGGGAACGCGCTCCCCTAGGACAAATAGAATGCAGCACAGCCGTCGCCGCTGGGATGCCCGCTCGCCAAGGAGGGATTCTCCAAGGGGAGGGGCCCCGTACCGAAGACAAGCCCCGTACCGGGAAGCTCCATATCGCGATGCTCCGTACCGCGAATCTCCACACCGTGAGGCCCTGGAACGTAATGCTCCGTACCGGGAGGCCCCGGTCCGGGAGACAACGGCTCCGTACCGCGATTCTCGATCTCCACAAGCTGATAAACGAAATAAAGAGAGAGCACGCCCTCCCTCAAGAGATTCAAACCAGGACCGCCAAAGGAAGAGGAGAAGATCCTCAAGTCCTGATTCATCTCCTTCATCTTCATCCTCTTCGAGAACAGCCCCAAGAAGGGATAGGGAGAGGAGAAGCAGAAGCATGCGCTCACCTCCGGCTTGGAGAGAGTATGAGCATCCTCATTCCTCATATTACCAGCATGGTTATTATGATCAGCGAGGGTATGGCAGTTATTGGCAACCCAGAGAGCCATTCCATAATGACTACTATAGACAAAGAGATCACTGCCACTATAACTATTATCCTCCACCCTGTGAGAGGAGGCAGTGTGGCTGTCACCATTCATCCTGTCACCAAGAACAGCCTAGTCAGCCATCAGTACCTCCATGTTGTTATCAACAACCACCACGATCGGAGCATCAATATTCACATCCAGAAAATGTACAAAGGGATGGTGTGGTTGGAGGACAAAGAGTTATGGATCAACACGGTCAGTCATCTGATGTGCCAGAGTTACAGGAGTCTCCAATAGACATAGCACATCATTCGGGTGATGTTCTTAAGAAAAATGAGTTACCTGCTCAGATGGGTGAAGTAAATGAGGTTGAGATTGTTGACTCAGATACTTCAGATGATGATAAAGATGGCGAAGATGACCTGCATTCGCAGACTGAACTCTCCAAATTTCTGACAATTATGAATAGGATAATTAAAGTGTTGAATCTACCAATTCCAAAAGTACAGGGTTCAGTGGAGGACCCAATGTGGCCTTCAGAGGAGCAAGACGCCCCCACTTCTCAATCTTTACCACCACTTCCATATATTTTGAAGCTATCTTTAGTTTCGGAAGGTTCTCCAGCACTGATTCCTGCTGTATCAAAGAGGATAGATAATATGTATAGAATAGATTTATCCAGAGCGGAGTGGGCAGCTCGCCCTACAATCCCGAATACTGTTGTTTCAGAAATTGTGAAATCAAAGCGACCCAAAGGGTCTGCGGCGGCTCCACTGCAAAAAGATGAAAGGAGATTAGATGCGATGGGTAAAAAGATTCATATATCGTCAGGTCTCCTCACTCGTATCGCTCATTATATTACTTATATGAGTGGATACCAAACGTTTTTGTGGACAAAGATCTTGCCATACTTAGAGCTCATTCCAATTAGGGATCGTGGCGTCCCTAAAACTCTACAAAGGGAAGCATTGGTTCTATCTAAATTACAGAAAAATGTGGGAAAGCATGTATCAGACACAGCGGGAAGGTTGTTTGCATCTGCAACAACTTTGAGGCGTTATGCCTGGCTGAAATCATCCACTTTGTCCGATGAAGGTAGGACTTTAGCGGAGGATTTGCCCATGAGCGAGCAAGGCCTCTTTCATCCGGATACGGATGATAGAATAAAGCAAAAGCAAGAGGTCAGACAGGCAGCACACAAGCTAGGACATCCTCCATCTCAAACGTATTATCAACAAAGGCCTAGGTGGCAGAACACCACTCCCTATTTCAGAAGACCCTTTAGTAGGAAAACTAGAGGTTGGGGAAATAACAGATACCAGGGCAATAGAAGCCAGAATTTCTTCCAAAAGAATAAATTCACTCCTTACCAAGGGAAACAAAAGTTTCAAGGACAGGCCAAACGGCGTCTTTGATGTTAGAGGTTTTGAGCAGCGGCAGTTTAATTTGGCAATCAATAGTTCAAGTTTAAGTAGTTCTATGTGTGTTAGTCAGGTAAGGGTGACCCACGAGGTCCCAGTTTCAGATTTAATATGTTATAAAGACAGGCTAAGGCCCTATTTTAATGAGTGGCGAGTAATCACATCAGATAAATGGGTACTAGAAATAGTACACCAGGGGTATTTTTTAGAATTCTTCGAGAGGCCACCGTTAGGAAACATAATATCTACTCCTACTTCCACGGCACTGTTGCAGGAAGTGGATACGCTACTTCGGAAAGGGGCAATTTCGCCATTGAATCAATCCGAAATGCAAAACTGTTTTTATTCTAGATATTTCCTGATTAAAAAGAAAAACGGAGGTGTAAGGCCAATTTTAGATTTAAGGAATGTAAACAGTTATATTGATTGCAATAAGTTCAGAATGGTTACTCTGAATTCAATTCTGCCGTTGCTTAATAAAGGGTTATGGTTTGCTACCATTGATTTGCGTGATGCTTATTTTCACATTTCAATAGCAGCACAACACCGCAAATACCTTTCTTTTATGGTAGGTGAATTAGGGTATTGTTTCAATGTGCTACCTTTCGGACTCACCACAGCACCAAGGGTGTTTACCAAATGCATGTCGGTTGTCACCGCGTACCTTAGGTTAAAGAAAGTTATAGTTTATCCATATCTGGATGATTGGTTGCTGGTGGCAAATTCAAAACATGAATTGGAACTAAACATTGATTTCACGCTTTCTCTCCTACAGTCCCTGGGATTGGTGGTGAACTCAGAAAAATCAAATTTAATTCCATCACGCAGAATCCAATTTATCGGAGCGATAATAGACTCAATACAGGAAAGGGTTTTTCTTCCAGAGGAAAGATATATGGCACTTCAGAGTCAAATAGCAGCCATTTTAATACACAATGTGGTGTCCCCAAAGCAAATTCAAACTTTGCTAGGTCACATGGCATCAACAACAGCGGTGACTCCTCATGCAAGACTACGTATGAGGCCTCTGCAATCATGGCTCCACTCGATTTTCAACCCGCAACGGGACAATCCATATGTAAATGTGCTCATCCCTTCTGCTGTCCTAAGTACGCTTCGGTGGTGGATGGAGCCTCAATATGTAATGTGCGGTCTTCCTTTTCAAATCCCAAACCCAACACGCACTGTCACTACGGATGCATCCATGAAGGGTTGGGGAGCTCATTCAGGGGGTCTGACTGCACAGGGACATTGGTCTATGGAAGAGCGGGCAATGCATATAAACTGCCTGGAGTTATTGGCTGTAATAAAGGCTCTGGCAGCATTCGAGCTGCTCCTAAGGGGTCATGTAGTACAACTGTTGACAGACAACACAACAGTAATGTACTACGTGAACAAGCAAGGAGGCACCCATTCGCAGACACTTCTGCGCATAACAATGCAGCTGTGGGACTGGTGCATAAGAAAAGACATTCACGTAGTGGCCATACATCTTCCCGGAGAAGAAAACATAGAGGCCGATGCTCTAAGCAGATCTCCTATGACAATGCACGAGTGGTCATTACATCACAACGAGGTGTTCCGGATATTCAGGGCGTGGGGTCATCCACGGATCGATCTCTTCGCATCGCCCCAGAATGCGAAGTGCGAGTGGTTCTGTGCACGCAAGGCAGCAAATCTGAGAGTGGGTTGTTTAGGGGATGCCTTTCTGCGAACATGGAACGAGGATCTGTACTACATCTTTCCTCCGTTTCCGCTACTGCTGAGAGTAGTGGCGAAGCTGCAAAAGGACAGAACGGATGCGATAGTGGTCACTCCATGGTGGCCGAGGCAACCATGGTTCTCAATTCTGCTAGCTCTCAGCAAGGGTGTGTACACTCGCCTGCGAGACAGACTGGATCTGCTGACGTCGCAGGATGCTCAAGTTTTGTATCCAGAGGCATCCAAACTGAGATTAACAGCATGGAGAGTATACCCACGCAAGTAGACCAGGGTCATAACTTTTCAGAGCGGGTGATGAAATTCATTTCTGCCGCTCAAAGAGACTCTACAAAGAAATCTTATATTTATAAATGGACCCGGTTCAATGAGTTCACGCGTTCCAGAGGACTGGACCCTTTAGTAGTTTCTAACTCTATAGTTTTAGAATTTTTAGCTGATTTGGCAGAAGCGGGACTATCTTATTCGTCCCTTAAGTGTTATGTGGCAGCTATTACGTGGTTCAGGAGGAAAGTGAATTTGCCGTCTTGTTTTTCTGACCCTATGATTAAATCATTTTTAAAAGGAGTCAGTAATTCAATTCCTCAAGTGTCTACGGTTGTTCCGGCTTGGGATTTGCAGTTGGTTTTAACATCTTTAACCAAGCCTCCATTTGAACCAATGGCCACTGCTGATATTTCCTTTTTGTCGTGGAAAACAGCTCTATTAGTAGCTTTGGCATCAGCTAGAAGAGCAAGTGAATTATGTGCTCTACGTTCGGATGTACCTTATCTTAGATTACATAAGGATAAGGTAGTGTTAAGGACAGATGTGGCTTTCCTACCAAAAATTGCTACGAAATTTCATAGTTCTCAGGAAATAATACTGCCTGCTTTCTTCCAGAATCCGTCTAGTCCTTTGGAGAAGATGCTACATTGTTTAGATGTTAGAAGGGCTGTTGCCTTTTATTTGGATAGGACAATGAATATTAGAAAGACTACAAGATTATTTGTGAAATACAGGGAGGATGCAAAGGGTCTCCCTTTGTCTTCCCAAAGGATGTCATCGTGGATAGTGTTGGCAATCCGCCAAGCTTATAAACTGGCGGGGAAGTTGCCTCCTTTACAGGTGAAAGGACACTCCACGAGGGCTGTTTCGACATCGACGGCCTTCCTGAGAGGAGTCTCGCTGGAAGCGGTCTGTCGTGCGGCAGCCTGGTCTTCTCCGCATACCTTCGTGACTCACTATAAATTGGATGTGACGTCAAGGAGAGATTCGGAGTTTGGTAGAGCTGTACTGTTTTCTGCGGTGGCATGACGCCCACCAGCCAAGGTAAAGTGGCTCGTTAATCTATCACTGGTACGATTCACAGTGAACATGAAAAGGATATATTGGTTGCTTACCTGTAACCGTAGATCCTTGAATGTTCACCTGTGAATCGTACGATCCCTCCCTATCCTCCCCTCAGGTCATGCACCTTGCAATCTTCTGTCTTGTGGCGGAAGAGAACTGAGGGGTCAGCCTGTGATGGGCTACTTATAGGGTAGGGGGGCGGCCTTATTAATGATTGACACTTATATTTTAAAGGTTCCGACAATGCTTGCGCTGGCGCTTAAATATCACTGGTACGATTCACAGGTGAACATTCAAGGATCTACGGTTACAGGTAAGCAACCAATTTCTGCCAAAATGACACAAAATGACACTCTAACACAGTAAAGAACGGCTGGGGGATGGTGGTCTGCTGGGAGCAGCTATCGGGAGTGCCAAAGCCGGGGAGGGGGAGGAGCCAGGCTGTGCCATGCCCCGCCCCCTACCCCCAGCTTCACCTCTCCCAGCAGCTGCACCAGCCTTGAGGGGGCAGTGCCAAGCCAGTGGTGCCAGAGCCAGCACAATGCTGGCTTGGCACTGTCCCCTCAAGGCTGGAGAAGCTGCTGGGAGTGCCGAAGCCGAGGGAGGGGGCAGAGCCAGGCCGTGCCATGCCCCGCCCCCTCCCCCCAGCTTCAGCTCTCCTACAGAGGAGGAGCATGAGCAGTGGACGGGCTTCAGTGGGCGGGGCTCCTCCATGCGGCTTCAGCGAGCGAGGGGCGAGAGTCATGGTGGGAGTCATGGCGGATTGGAGGCTGGCTGGGGAAATGGCCGAAGGAGGCGGCGCCCCGGTCCCTTCTTCTTTTTCTTCGCCACTGCCTGGCCCTCCCCCAAGCAGCAGGAGTTCGGCAGGAGGGGGGGGAGGAAGGGGGGCAGAGAACTTTTCTCACGGCACAGCAGGAGGTCCGTCACGGCATACTAGTGTGCCACGGCATACTGGTTGAGAAAGACTGGAGTAGGTGATTGGGTTCAATAGCCTATGGGGCCATGTTTATATTAGCTCAGGGGTCAGGAACCTATGGCTCGGGAGCCAGGTGTGGCTCTTTTCATAATTGCATCTGGCTCTCCAGAGCAGCCCATGCCTCAGTTTCCCAGCATGCAGCGGGAAGGAGTGACGCAAATGTGTCGGGCAGCTCAAGAACTGCAGCCTCTTCGAAACCTTCCGGAGGGACTGCCTCACCGCCGTCGACACCAAGGTCCGCCTTGGCCCCGCATCCTCCTCCCCCTTCCTACCTTCCTTTCTCTTCCTTTCTTTTTCCCTCTCTTTTTCTTTCATTCTTTTTCCTCCCTCTCTCCCTACCTTCTTTCCTCCCTCCCTCTTCCTTCCTTCCTTCCTTTTCCATTCTTTCCTTCTCTCCATCCTTTTCTCTCCCTCTCTCCCCTTCCTTCTTTCCTCCATTCTCCCTCTTCCTTCCTTCCTCTTATATTCTTTTCCCCCAAGTCTTCCTTTTCTTCTCTTCCTTTCTTTTCATTTCCCTCTCTCCCCCTTCTTTCTTTTCTTCTTTTCCCTTCATTATTTTACTTTTTCCTCACTCCCTTTCCTTTCTTTTCCCCACCCTTTCCTTTCCTCCCTTCCCATTTCCTTCTTTCTTTTTCCATCCTTTTCTCTCTCCTGCTTTTCTTTTCTTCCTTTTCCATAGTTCCTTATTCTTTTCTTTCTTCCTCTCCCCCTCCTTCCTTTATTTCCTCTATCTTTCTTTCTTTCTTTCCCCCTTCCTTCCCTCTTCTCTTCCTTCCCAGAGTCCTGAGCATGCCTTTTGCAGAGCCAGGTCTGAAGTGTCCCGTCATTCTGCCGGGGGAATCCTTTTCTCATAGTATGTATGTATATACTCACATTTAGTTGAATTAAGTCTTGAAATATATTATATATTACAGTATATGGCTCTCACTGAAATAAATTTCCAAATATTTTGCTTTTATGGCTCTCTGAGTCAAAAAGGTTCCCGACTCCTGCATTAGCTGCTTAATCCAGGGCCCTTGTCCCTAGATTGAGTTACATGTGAGCTCCTGGCTGTCCTGATAATGTCTACTGAAGTCATAACAGGGTGCCCATGCAATATGTTATGACCTCAGCAGATGCAACTGTGATGGCCCAGTGCTTGTAGGAGCTGGCAAGGAGTAGCAAAGCAATGGTGCCACACAAACTGCCCAAATGCTTTCCTGCAGGGGAACATGGCAGCAGTGTACATATGGACAATGGATTGAGTTGAAATGCACTCAGTCCAGCAGCCTAAATTGGCTGCAAACTCCAACAACGTTCTGACATTTCCACAAATCCCAATTTTACTTAACGCAGAGTAAAGTCAGGTTAAATCAGGTTAACTGTGAGTACACATCGGACATGTCCTGCAACGTGAAGACTGCCAGTGTCAGCTTCGGTGTGAATATGAATGTTGCAATTAGCCACCTTGATTAGCAATTAATAGCCTTGCAGCTAATCAAGGTGGCCAAACTCACAGCAACCTAGTGATTCCGGTCATGAAAGCCTTCGACAACACACAGAAAAATAGTATGTTTTGATGGTTTTAAAGCCACTCTTACCTGAATCACGGTGGTCCATGCTCTGGTTACATCCCGTATAGACTACTGCAACAAAATCTGCTGACCTTGCTGACCGGGTTGCCTCTGAAGAATTCTGCCCCAAGCTGCACCTACAGTATAATAATAAAAAAAATTTGTCCCCAATGCTCGGGGACAAGCAAACATACATAGCTCAATGGTTACTAAGCTGCAGGAATGCTCGGCAGCCAGGTTACTAACAGGAGCATACAACTCCCTTGCTACGCCAGCTCCACTGGCTGCCAATTAGCTTCCGAGCAAAAGTCAAAGTGCTAGTTTTAACCTATAAGGCCCTATAGAGTTCCGGCCCAGTTTACCAGTCCGAACATATTCTCCCCTATGAACCATCAAGGACGTTAAGATCTTCTGGAGAGGCCCTGTTCTCAGTCCCGCCACCTTCGCAAGAGTGTCTGGTGGGGACAAGAGACAGGGCCTTCTCTGTGGTGGCCCCTAGGCTATCGAACTCTGTCCCAAGTGAGGTCAGGTCTTCCGCCTCCCTCCTATCCTTCAGGAGCCTAGTGAAATCCTGGCTATGGAATGAAGCATTCCCGGAATAATGACCAAAGTGAATGACCACATATGCGGGCTGAATTGGACTTGATTTTATCTTGGCGATTCGGCTTTATGTATTTTATTCCATAGGTTTTAAAATCTTGTATTGTTATATTATGTTTTGGTCTGTATTATTGCATTGAATTCTTGCTATGTGCCGGTCTGAGTCCCTCTACGGAGATGAGAAGATCAGGATAGAAAAGTTTTAAATAAATAAATCAATAAATCTAAGACGACACAGATTAATTCCTGTATCAGTAGCTAGATTGGCATGGAAATTATTTTGGAGCCAACCATTGTGCTTTGGAGCCATCTCCTTCCTGACAACACACCACATGTTTTACTGGAAACACACTGAGCCTCAACAAGGCTGGTGTGGGGAAATCTTTAGGATACATTCCAAAGAAACCTCTAAGGTTTAGGAACGCTTAATGTGGAAGGAATGTGCTTCTGTGAAATGAGCTGGATTACAGGTTGTTCTCACCGGTGATTGATTTTGCAAAGGATTTTGCCCCATGCATCCTTCTACTGTAGCTGCTAAATTAGTGCTATTCAAATACAGAAATGTGTGTAAAGTAATATTTCATAAACAAAGCAAAGCATAATTCCTTAAGCATGGCAGAGGAACTGTGAACCCAGATTCATATGTCATGTAGGATTCATTCCAGTAAATGAGAATAAATTGTGGAAATGCTTCTATTTTAGCTTGCCCTCTTTTCCGGGATCATTGTTGTGCTTGATATTAAATATGTCACAGGTATTAATTGCTAAAAAGAAGTAGGTTGTTTGTTTTTAATCTTTAGATGCTGATATTTTACACATTTTTTGTATATCCACATACATACTATGGATCAGGTTTTTTTAAAAAAAACTTTATGACTTTTTTTCATGTCAGGAGCGACTTGAGAAACCGCAAGTTGCTTCTGGTGTGAGAGAATTAGCCATCTGCAAGGACCTTGCCCAGGGGACGCACAGATGTTTTATCATCCTGTGGGAAGTTTCTGTCATGTCCCCGCATGGGAAGCTGGGGCTGACAGTTGGAAGCTCATCCCATTCCCCGGATTCAAACTGCCGACCTTTCAGTCAGCAGTCCTGCCGGCACAAGGGATATGACTGATCATATGTTTATTCCTACTTTAATCCTGGTTTGTGCTGGCCTTTGACTACAAGCACAACACAAAATAGGAAAGAGAACTTCAATAGTACGAACTGTAATATTTATCAAAGCTTCGTATAGTAACCCACACAAATTAAACTAATAGTGTCAAGAGTCCAGTAGGACATGTGGTTAAATCATAACAGTCCAGAAACCAGTACCTTACTCGTAGTGCATCAATACAGTCCCAATGGGAAGGGCGCAAATACTATTCCCAGTGTCATATAGAGATTGTCCATAAATGTGGATTCACAAAAAAAAAAAGTTCCTTGCAATCGCAGTATGACGCAAATGTGTCCAAAGGCAACCTACTGAAGGCTGGTTGGACCAGATCACTCTGCATTTGGAAAGTCCCAAGGTATAATCCAATAAGATAGCGTTATATATCCAATCGTGGGTTTTCCGAGTGAAGACGCGTTGGGTGGCGGCTGGCTGACGGTGAACTTTCCAGGCCTGCCCGTTTCCCCTGTGTATATTTTGTTAATCAAGAGAAGGTATGTAATTACTTTTGACTGTTGTTTGCCTACCATTTCAGCTATAGTTCCGTAGGATATATTATATTAATGTATGTATATATATTCTTTAGACCTTTGAGACACCAGCAATTTAGCTACTGAAACGCCAGCTACTGAGCTATCGATTTAAGCTCTGAGGAAGCCTCCGTTGAGGGGAAATGGGCAGGCCTGGAAAGTTCACCGTCAGCTAACCACCAACGCGTCTTCACTCGGAAAACCCGCGATTGGATATACAACGCTATCTTATTGGATTATACCTTGGGACTTTCCAAACGCAGAGTGATCTGCTCTGACCAGCCGCGCCTTCAGTAGGTTGCCTTTGGACACGTTTGCGTCATACTGCGATTGCAAGGAACTTAATTTTTGTGAATCCACATTTATGGACAATCTCTATATGACACTGGGAATAGTATTTGCACTCTTCCCATCAGGACTGTATTGATGCACTATGAGTAAGGTACTGGTTTCTGGACTGTTATGATTTAACTACATGTCCCACTGGACTCTTGACACTATTAGTTTAATTTGTGTGGGTTACTATACGAAGCTTTGATAAATATTACAGTTTGTACTATTGAAGTTTTCTTTCCTATTTTGTGTTGTGCTTAGTTTCCTGTAGCCCGCAGTTACTCTTACTTTGACTACAAGCAACACTATTGTTTGCCACAATTGACACTTTTCAATGTGTGTGTGCATGTTTGTACTCAAATTTATCAATAGGTCATGAAAACATTGAGTCTCATATGGGGCATTGGTATGTGATTCCTCGCGCCCCCCCCCCTTTTGACTTTTAAACTTTGCTGCATTAAGTGAAGATTGATAGTCAATCACCCTGAATCCCCAAGTAAATTATATTGCCTGTAAACAATTGGCATAAGCAGATTAAACCAGCTTTAGAGAATGCATTAACCTTGCGCTCAGCACGAGAAATGAGACTTTGCTGTCCTATAAACGTGCACTGAGTTTGTTTAGCTAGTGGCAATCTGGATTTCATGCAGAACACACTGCAGGTGTCCAGTGGAAGCTGAGAGCTTTATCTTTAATATTGCTCATGTGCCAGAGATGACTCATAAATAAGTCAGTTTATGCTTCGTATAAATGACTATGGATGATCTTCTGAAATTATCTCCAGATGGTCGCATTTTAATGTGTTGCCAGGAGAAGAAAAAGTGACAATTATTAGCAAGGGTAATGATCCAAGGAATTGTTGGCTTGCCAAACTTTGTCCCAGTGAGGACAAAGAGTAGAGTCAGGTTCTCCACATCCTTTCCATATTGTAGACTTCCATTAAAAAAGAGTGGCTTTTAACACTAAGTGGTTAAAAAAGCAAGTGCACGATCAGCATAATGCTGGGTCTGCAAATTCATGTGGAACGACAAGTATGGTACTTATTTCTGAACTAGAAAATCTAAAACATAATTTTCCAATCCAAAATGGAAAAAGCTGTCTTTTTGTAAGGATTTTATTAATTTATTATTTCTTTATATCATTTATATTCTGCCCTTCTCACCCCGCAGGGGACTCAGGGCGGATCACAATGCACATATATAGGCAAACATTCAATGCCATTTGACATAAAACATATATAGACAGACAACAAGCTACACAATTGATCAAGAGCTCACCCCGACCCGGGCAGGCCTCGAACTCATGACCTTCTGGTCAGTAGAGATCTTATGCAGCTGACTCCCAGCCAGCTGCGCCACATTCCCAGTGCTCATCAATGTTCCTTGGGATCTGGACTTTGTCAAACTAGATTTGCAGCAGGATAATGCTGTTTGAGGGGCATGCTGTGGTGCAGCAGGTTAAACCGCTGAACTGCAGAATTTGCTGACCAAAATGTCAGCAGTTTGAATGTGTGGAGTGGAGTGAGCATCCTTCATTAGCCCCAGCTTTTGCCAACCTAGCAGTTCGAAAACATGCAAGTGTGAGTAGATCAATAGGTGCTGCTTCTGTGGGAAACCCCATGATAGGGTTTCTGTAAGTCAGAAATGATTTGAAGGCACACGAACACCACCATTACCACCACAACAGGAACAATAACAACAATACGCACTGTTCATCATCACCAAAAATTTAAGAGGTTGGTGTCAAATCCACGATTGAGGAATTTTTCTCTTTTGGAGAACATTGGTTTTCCTTTTAAGTTCTTGTTCTATGAAAGCATATAAATATAAAAAGGTGGAGTGAGCCAATATCTGTTTTAGTCCCCATGGGAACGGCTTATTTTTAACTTGGTTTCATACTCTCTCCTAAGAGGATTTTCAAGCCTGCCGGCACGGTTTCTTCTCACTAAAAACAACACCTGGACATCAGTTTTTCTAAAGAATAAATAAATTAATCATCAGAAGATGCACATGGGAAGATGGGAAGTAATCTGTAAGAACTAGTCGGATTCCAAAGTGTGTGCTTTCAGTCAATCTATGTCTGCTGGTCTTGAAACATTTATCTCTCTTCAAAGACAGCATAGCTCCCAAGATTTGGGAACCTAATGGCTCCAAATACTAAGTTTTGGAAATCTCCAGCACCTTTTGGAGATTTTATGACCTTTGAAAAAGTGTGATCTTGTTAGAAGTCATAATCCTTTGAAAAATGATGCCATAACCTCTTGGTAAAAAGAAAGACCTGTTAAAGCAGTGTTTCCCAACCTTTTTGAGCCGTGGCACACTTTTTACATTTACAAAACCCCGGGGCACACCACCAACCAAAATGACACAAAATGACACTCTAACACACTAATATATATAGTTAATATGTTTTTAAATGTATTTATACACTCAGTGTGAAACCTGGGCCTGTTTCGATGAACACAACATAGATATCCTGGCAGGAATGGCAGAAAAACACACACAAAGGTCTTGCTCAACAGCTGGGAGTTATAGTTCACCCGCAGTCAAAGAGCATTCTGAACTCCACCATTGATGGAATGGAATCAAACTTGCCACACAGAACTACCATAACCAAGAGAAAATACTATAAGAGTTTGGTGGGCATTGACCTTGAGTTTTGGAGTTGTAGTTCACCTATATCCAGAGAGCACTGTGGAGGGGAGGGAGGAAGACGTGGGGCGAGTCTGCGCAGTAGCGCCCGCACGGGTCACGTCTTCCTCCCTCCTCCCTCCCGCAGAAGCGGCAGCATGAGCAAAGCGAGGCAAAGCAAGCAGAGCAAGGCTGGGAAGAAGGGAGCCCGAGTGGAGAAGAAAAAGTGTTCGGCAGGAGGGGGAAGAAAGGGTATTGGAGGTTCCAATTTTCCACGGCACACCTGATGATCGCTCACGGCACACTAGTGTGCCACGGCACACTGGTTGGGAAACACTGTGTTAAAGTCATAACCTTTTGGGAAAATGGCATTCACCAGCATTCTCTCTCTCTCTCTCTCTCTCTCTCTCTCTCTCTCTCTCATACATATGTGTGTGTGTCTGTGTCTGTCTCTGTGTGTGTGTGCGTGCGCGTGTGTGTTCAGAAGGGTTCTTTTTAGTTGCCCCAAAAAATCTACTTTCCCTTGAAATATATTTGCTTTTAAATCATGCTCTCAGGAGACAAAAATAAGCAGACTTCTTTAAAAGTAACATAGTTGGTTTACTCACAAACTTTATATATTCAGCGTACAGGTACTTTGCATATGAATCCAGTTACAGATAGGATTTGGAGTAGTTTCTCTGTGAAGGGCATCTTTCTCATAATCAATAGTCCATCGTCTAAAGCATCTCTGTGTTCTGAGAGTCTAACAGAATCTCTGTCTGGGAGGCATGTTAAATCATGCTTCTAAATGTTTCTAAAGTATTTACAAAACAAAAATTCTGGGGGTGAAAACTAGATGGCGCTGGTGCTTTGCTTCTACAGTGTTGCTAAAGTTCTGGTGGTGAGCACTTCACCACCAGAACTTCAGCAACACTATAGAACAGGGGTGCCCACACTTTTTCAGCATGTGAGCTACTTATATTAAAACCAAGTCAGAAAGATCTACCTACCTCCTCAAGGCTGGAGAGGGGAGGGGGTGGGGTGGGGCGGGGCTTGGCCAGAGGAGGGCAGAGCCAGGCCGTGCCAAGCCCCGCCCCCTCCCCTCTGGCTTTGGAGCTCCCAGCAGCTTTTCCAGGCTTGAGGATGGCAATGCCAGGCCAGTGGTGGCATAGTTAGCACAAGGCTGTCTTGGCACTGCCATCGTCAAGCCTGGAGAAGCTGCTGGTAAAGCGGAAGCCAGAGGGGGGCGGAGCCAGGCCACCCAAGTCCCGCCCCCTCCCCTCTGGCTTTGGAGCTCCCAGCAGCTTCTCCAGGCTTGAGGATGGCAATGCCAAGCCAGTGGTGGCATAGCTAGCACAAGGCTGGCTTGGCCCTGCCCTCCACAAATTTGGAAAAGCTGCTTGGCGTGCCGAAGCCGGGGACGGGGCGGGACTTGGCGCGGCCTGGCTGTGCCCCCCATCCAGCTGGGATCGACCTCCTTCGGTCCCGGGATCGACTGGTCAATCGCGATGGACTTCCTGGGCAGCCTTGCTATAGAACAAGCCCAGTTCTAATCACATGGTCTGCAGCCCCTCCCACATCAAAGAGTTAAAGTAAAATTGCAAACCGAAACACAGATATACATAAAAATAACTAGTGGAGGTTTGAGAAGGTTGCTATTTCCAACATTAAGTGCCAGAGATAAAGGTCATTATGCCTTCCCTACTATACAAAACCCATGAAGTCTGGTATTTGAATTTCACCCTTACAGCAATAAGTGACCATATTATTGAAAATTGTATTTTTACTGGGGCACCGAATTTCTTTCATAAGGCCTATATGCACTCATTTTAGAAGGCCAGATCTCTTGTTAACAACTGAAAGAGCAAAAGAAAAATGTGTTTTGAAAGATATAATGCCTGGTAAAATCCTATCTAGATTTAAATAATTCAGCTAAGAAACTAATTATGATCATTATCATTATTATTATTTATTTATACCCCGCCACCATCTCCCAGAAGGGATTCGGGGCGCTTACATGAGGCCAAGCCCATCAAATACAAATACAACAGTGTATCAACAAATCAAGCGAGCAAAAAACAACATAAATAATATAACTAAACATAAAGCAATAACACAGAAGATATTTAAAAACACTACGGCAGGGCCAAATGTAAAAATTATATATTTAAAAAAACCAATGGGCGTGTACAGAGTAGGGCAGTCTTTCTCAACCAGTGTGCCGTGGCACACTAGTGTGCCGTGACGGACCTCCTGCTTTGCCGCGAGAAAAGCTCTCTGCCCCCCTTCCTCCCCCCCTCCTCCCGAACTCCTGCTGCTTGAGGGAGGAGGAAGGGCCGGGCAGTGGCGAAGAAAAAGAAGAAGGGACCAGGGCGCCGCCTCCTTCGGCCATTTCCCCAGCCAGCCTCCAATCCGCCATGACTCCCACCATGACTCTCGCCCCTCGCTCGCTGAAGCCGCGTGGAGGAGCCCCGCCCACTGAAGCCCGTCCACTGTCATGCTCCTCCTCTGTAGGAGAGCTGAAGCTGGGGGGAGGGGGCAGGGCATGGCACGGCCTGTAGGAGAGCTGAAGCTGGGGGAGGGGGCGGGGCATGGCGCGGCCTGGCTCTGCCCCCTCCCTCGGCTTCGGCACTCCCAGCAGCTTCTTCAGCCTTGAGGGGACAGTGCCAAGCCAGCATTGTGCTGGCTCTGGCACCGCTGGCTTGGCACTGCCCCCTCAAGGCTGGTGCAGCTGCTGGGAGAGGTGAAGCTGGGGGTAGGGGCGGGGCATGGCACGGCCTGGCTCCGCCCCCCGGCTTTGGCACTCCCAGCAGCTGCTCCCAGCAGGCCACCAACCCCCAGCCGTTCTTTACTGTGTTAGAGTGTCATTTTGTGTCGTTTTGGTTGGTGGTGTGCCCCCGGATTTTTTTAATGTTAAAAGTGTGCCGCAGCTCAAAAAAGGTTGGGAAACACTGGAGTAGGGTATGTCTAGACATGGGAGTTTTAGAGAGTGATGTAGGGAGATCAATCCAACAAGTAGATAAAGTGCTTCAGGGGATATATAGGGGAGATTAGTCAGATCGGACAATTATTTCCTTTATTCAGGGGATAAATAAACTAAGGTTTAAAAGGATGGTGGGTTTTCTTGTAACTCCACCAAAAAACACTGGCAATGTGCTATTATCCCTCACACAAATGGCCGTGGGTGTTCTTGATTCATTTGTCAAAAAATTGTCTTTTTCGAAGTTCATTCCCCAATTTATCATTATGGTTGTAAAAATAGATAAATGGTTGCCATGTAGTCTTTTGGGTGTTTATATTTCTAAGCCTGTTGGTATTTGTGTTGCAATAAAGAAACGTTCCTGCAGATCATGATATCTAAAAGAATGCTGAACATATGGAATATAGTTTCTAATGATCAATCCCTAAAATGCAATTAATTTACAAATGCATGGATGTTGTGAGAACAGTTTTCAAGAGCTGCCCCTAGGTAGACCGAGGCAGGAGACCTGGGCTGTAATGAATCAATAACTAATTGTTAGTTATTATCATTATTTCTGTAGTTGAAGAGATGGAGAGAGGGGTTTCTGGGAATGTCAATATGTGTCTGATACCAAAATAAATACAATTGCCCTCCACATTGGTGGGTTTAATTTTTTTTGTGGATTTAGTTATCTGCAGATTTGATCAATAAGGTCTCTCTAGGACAGTGTTTCCCAACCTTTTTTGAGCCGCAGCACACTTTTTACATTTACAAAATCCTGGGGCACACCACCAACCAAAATGAAACAATATGACACTCTAACACAGTAATACATATAGTTAATATGTTTTTAAATGTATTTATACACTCAGTGTGAAACCTGGGCCTGTTTCGATGAACACAACATAGATATCCTGGCAGGAATGGCAGAAAGACACAAACTTCCCACACAGAACTCCCATAACCAAGAGAAAATGCTATAAGAGTTTGGTGGGCATTGACCTTGAGTTTTGGAGTTGTAGTTCACCTATATCCAGAGAGCACTGTGGACTCAAACAATGTTGGATCAGGCCCAAACTTGGCATGAATTCTCAATATGCCCAAATGTGAACACAGATAGAGTTTGGGGAAAATAGACCTTGACTTTTGGAAGTTACAGTTTCTGGGATTTATAGTTAACACACAATCAAAGAGCATCCTGAACTCTTGCAACAATGGAATTGAACCAAACTTGGCATATTGAACTCTCATTACCAACAGAAAGTACTGAAAGGGTTTGCTTGGGAATTGACCTTGAGTTCGGAAGTTGTAGTTCACCTACATCCAGGGAGCACTGTGGACTCAAATAATGATGGATGTGGACCACACTTGGCATGAATACTCAATATGCCCAACTATGAACATACATGGAGTGCCTTTATTGAGGTAGGTTTCTTAGGGTTTTTATACTTCAACACACTAGACTCCCCCCCCCTTCCTGGAGGTTCCAATTTCCCACGGCACACCTTATGATCGCTCATGGCACACTAGTGTGCCCCGGCACACTGGTTGGGAAACACTGCTCTAGGAATCTGATTCTATGTGTAATAATTGTGAATTCCATGTGCAATGATCAATATACAGATACTTCCCCTGTTAGTGCTGCTTCTGGAATACCTACCCTGCGGAGATGAAGAAAACATGAACTGCCAGTATATATCAGCTCCAAATCACATGGTCCCCATTCCAGCATGTTCTGATATGATACTGAAAGAGGCTTACGCTTCTGTGGTGTCAACCATCTCACTGACACTCTCTTATGCACAGACATCTTGGAATGAAAGACCGCATGTCAGCTCTCCAGAGTGGACATCAACACACCACTTGATATATATGGAAAGAAATGAATGATTGCATAGCTCTCTGTTTCTAAAATGGTACATATTGATACAGAAGGAGATTGATGAATCAGCGAAGGCATAGTTTAGTGCAGAAATAAAATATATTTACTAAAGTAAAATTTCTATGAAATGTAAAATAATTGGAAATATTGAAAAGGTAACAATATCCATTTACAAATAATTTACCTGATAGCATTTCAAATTACAGTAGAACATCCATATCCATGGGGGATGCATTCACGGATTTACCTCGAAATCCTATTGAAACGAATGACTTCTGATGGAAACATAATATAGCATTGTGCTATAGGACCTAGGAATCGTCTAGACTGAGCAGTGTTTCCCAACCAATGTGCTGTGGCACACTAGTGTGCCGTGAGCAGGCATAAATAAATAAATAAATAAATAAATAAATAAATAAATAAATAAATAAATTAAATAACCATGTAGCCAGGGGGCTAAGGGGGGGGCTTCAGCCCCCGAAATTCTCAGGGTGGTCTGATCAGATCAGAAGGCCTTACTGTACATTATTTAAACTGTTATGTTTATTCATATCATGATCTGATCACCATGCACAATATATCCCACATTAATGGGGTTATTGGGATAACAATACAAAAGGTTTGCTAGGGTAGACCCTCTTCCACCCAGTCTCAGCCCCGAACCATACTCAGCCCCTTACTGAATCAAAATCCTGGCTACGGCCCTGGCCGTGAGCGATCATCAGGTGTGCCGTGGGAAATTGGAACCCCCAATACCCTTTCTTCCCCCTCCTGCTGAACACTTTTTCTTCTCCACTCGGGCTCCCTTCTTCCCAGCCTCGCGCTGCTCACTTTGCTCATGCTACTGCGCAGACTCGCCCCACGTCTCCTCCCCTCCCCTCCTGAACACGCTCACACTGCCCCCTCAGATCAAAATGGCGGAAGAAGTGGCAAGAAAAAGTAAGTGTTCAGCAGGAGGGGGAAGAAAGGGCGAGAAGGGGAGGAAGAGGTCTCTGTCGAAAGCTGGCATGGGCAAACTTGGACCTTCCAGGTGTTTTGGACTTCAGCTCCCACCATTCCTAGCAGCCTCAGGCCCCTTTCCTTTCCCCCGTCAGCCACTTAAGCAGGAAAGGGCCTCAGGCTGTTAGGAATGGTGGGAGTTGAAGTCCAAAGCACCCAGAGGGCCGAAGTTTTCTCATGCCTGCTTTAGGGACCTTAAAGTGGTGAGCCTCCTTCCAACATTGTGATTCTGGATAGAAAACAAACAACAACATAACATAACATTGTTTGAGTCCACAGTGCTCTCTGGGTGTAGGTAAACTACAACTTCCAAACTCAAGGTCAATTCCCAAGCAAACCCTTTCAGTACTTTCTGTTGGTAATGAGAGTTCAATGTGCCAAGTTTGGTTCAATTCCATTGTTGCAAGAGTTCAGGATGCTCTTTGATTGTAGGTGAACTATAAATCCCAGCAACTACAACTCCCAAATGTCAAGGTCTATTTTCCCCAAACTCCATCTGTGTTCACATTTGGGCATATTGAGTATTCATGCCAAGTTTGGTCCTGATCCAACATTGTTTCACAGTGCTCTCTGGATATAGGTGAACTACAACTCCAAAACCCAAGGTCAATGCCCACCAAACTCTTATTGTATTTTCTCTTGGTTATGGGAGTTCTGTGTGGGAAGTTTGATTCCATTCCATCATTGGTGGAGTTCAGAATGCTCTTTGATTGCGGGTGAACTATAACTCCCAGCAACTACAACTCCCAAATGACATTTTGTGTCATTTTGGTTGGTGGTGTGCCCCAGGATTTTGTAAATGTCAAAAATGTGCCGCGGCTCAAAAAAGGTTGAAAAACACTGGTCTAGAGAGAACACATCTCTAGGTCAACCTCCAGTGGAAGCAAACAGAATCAAAGCACTCTCAACAAATGGCCATACAGCCTCTACTTACAAACTTCCAGATAAGGAGACTCTACCATCTTACCAGACAGCATACTCCACTGAAGTTCTTCCTAATGTTTGGGTGGAATCACTTTTCCTGCAATTTGCATCCATTGCTCGATATCCTAGTCTCTAGAGCAGGGATCTTTTCGACTCAGAGAGCCATGAAAGCAAAAATATTTTGAAATTTATTTCAGTGAGAGCCGTATAATATAAAACCCATCTAATCCAATAAATAAATAAATAAACAAACAAACAAACAAACAAATAAATAAATACAAAATCTGACCGAACTCATTATATACATATAGATATACATACATACATCTGTATCTGTATACCTTAATAAAGCGGAATGTTTGTATGTGTGCGGAGGGCGGAAGGGCGGGAGGGCGGGAGGGCGGAAGGACGGATATGTGGCAGTGTTCTGATTGGCAGCCACTTTCACAGGCCACAGTGACCAGCGCGGGTGATGGACCTGCACCAACCTTGGTACACATAACCCCCCTAACCCCCTTTACGTCCTGGTGGGGTTTGGGGGACATGACCCACAAATTATGGGATTTGTAGTACTTTCAAACACTTTGGTTCCCACAGGCCACTGAGCCCAACAAAAAGGACCAATACAGACCACACCTGGCACACACAGCTCCCACTACCCACTCTACGTCCTGGTGCAGTTTGGAGAAGAGTGGACCATGAATGATGGGACTTGCAGTACCTCTACTCACTTCCCAAGTCCGCTGCAACCCTCATCCAATTACTGATCGAGACCAAGCTTGGTATACATAATCCCCATGACTGCCTTCACGTCCTGATAAGGCTTGGGGGAGGACTGACAATGGATGATGGGCTTTGTAGTACTTTCACACACCCCTGCTCCCACAGACCACTGCGGCCCCCAACAAACACCGATAAAGACCACACTTGGCACACAGAGCCCCAGTGACCCACTCTACATCCTACTGAAGTTTGGTGGGGGGCAGAACATGGATGATGGGACTTGCAGTAGCTTCCCTCACTTTCCAATCCTGCTACAAACCTAATCCAATGACTGATCAACACCAAACCTGGCACACAGAGCCCTCATGACCCACTATACATCCTGGTGCAGCTTTTGTGTGAGACGGACCACGGATTATGGGACTTGAAGTACCTTCACTCACTTCCTAAAACCAATGCAACCCTCATCCATTCACCAATACAGACCAAACTTTCCACACAGAGCCCCTATGACCCAATCTACATCCTTCTACACCACAGATGATGGGACTTGCACTACCTTCAGTCATTTCACGATACCACTGCAACTCCCAATAATGATGGATCAAGACCAAACTTGGCACACAGAGCCCCCATGACCCACTCTACATCCTGCTGCACTTCTCAAATCACCCGGGCACCGCCGGGTCCCCAAGCTAGTAAAATAATAAATTCAAAATCCTTCCGGTCCCCTGCGTTTCAGATAAAAGGATAAGTAAATAATAGCATACGTGGAAGCATGCTATTATGCCAGGACAACAAAAAGCAGCACCAAAGGAGGCGAAGCCCCAACACGGGAGGAAGAGGGGCTTGCCCAGACTCACCTTTCCTTATACTAAAGAATTCTAGTGCTATTATTTCACTTTACCTCTCCTGGTTCTGTTCTGTGGAATCCTATGACTGGCATTTAGAAATCCTAGTTAAAATGGAATAATAGCCCTATAATTTTATTGTGCTGATTAAACAGTGAGTTGGGTTGGTGGGGGGATGAAAAGGTAACTACGGGATACATGTATGTTTCCCAATACAGGATCTTGGAAAGAATGATCTATGGGCATTCCCAACATATCAGGTACTGAAACTAGCGATAGGAAAATACCAAAAAAAAAAAAGCCTGGTGATATTTTTGGAAGAATTACTCTTAAATACACGATACTACGTCAGCTTCTAAAAATAGGCATGGGGTTGATTTGATATTTGTCTAATATTAATATAATTTCATTTTCAGACCTTTTGACCTTCTGACATGGAATGCAAGCTGATTTATATTTGTATAATCTGATTCTCATAGTCCTATAGGGCCATCGATCTGTTAACAACTACAGTGCTCGTTGGATAAAACATCCATAAAGATAAGTAAACCCATCCGGTCTACCACAGTTAACATTTCCTGGAGGGAAGCTGAAAACATTTTCGGGAAAACCTTTGATTCAGACTAAATGTTTATACTGACTGCTAATTGCTTTCCCATCAGTGTTGCTATTAGATTGGACTTTTACTGAGATTATTAAATTTAAAAGATATTTCTGCCCTTCAGCCACCTTGGCACAAAACACTATTTCCAATACATGTTAAATAAAATAAAATAAAATGTTGGACAGTCCTTTGTTTTTTTTAATTAAAAAAATCATTATGTGCCATTTTTTCCTCATAACTTTTTAGCTAGCTGTAAAATAGAATAGGGACGGCCACTGATTAAAGAAATATCATGTTGGCAGGGTCGTAGCCGGGAAGGGGGGGGGGAGGCTTGAGGGGCTCACCCCCCCCACTCCCGAAATTCTCAGGGTGGTCCACGAGAAGGTACATTATTGTGTATTCATATCATGTGTATGTGTATTCATATCATGATCTGATCACCATGCTCAATATATCCCATATGCATGGGGGTATTGGGATAACGATACAAGGGTAGACCCTCTCTCACTCAGACTCAACCCCCCCCCCCATCAAAGTCAGCCCCCCCTCCCCCGGAATCAAAATCCTGGCTACGGTACTGCATGTTGGGGTGGTGTAAGTTTTTTGGGCTATATGGCCATGTTCTAGACATGGTTATTTATTTATTTATTTATTTATTTATTTATTTATTTATTTATTTATTTATTTATTTATTTATTTAGGGCAACTCAGGGCGGTTTACAAAACGGCACAATTCAATACCACAATAATGTAAAAACAGTTAAAAGCATCAGGGCCGTAGCCAGGATTTTGATTCGGGAGGGGCTGAGTTTGATTCCCGGGGGGGGCTGAATCTGAGTGAGAGATGATCTACCCTAGCAAACCTTTTGTATTGTTATCCCAATACCCCCATGCATATGGGATATATTGAGCATGGTGATCAGATCATGATATGAATACACATAACAGTTTAAATAATGTACCACTAAGACCTTCTCGCGGACCACCCTGAGAATTGGGGGGCTGAAGCCCCCAACACCCCCCACTACATGCCTGAAAAGCATATAACATACATAAAATTCCATAAACAGTAAAACCAATAAACACATAAATCCTCCTGATCTCAATACCAAAATCGTTATCCAATCACAATTGTCCAGTCGTTCTGAGGTCAAGACGTTATCTGCTACACTGCATTTGAGAAAGCCTGCTCACAAAGCCAGGTTTTGACTTTGTAACGAAATATTAAGAGTGTGTGGGCCGATCTAATGTCCCTAGGGAGGGCATTCCACAGCCGAGGGGCCACCACTGAGAAGGCCCTATCTCTCGTCCCCGCCAACCAAACCTGTGAAGAAGTTGGGACCAAGAGCAGGGTCTCCCCAGAAGATCTTAAATTCCTTGATGGTTCATAAGGAGAGATACATTTGGATCTCTGAGGATCTGAGGACCTCACAGCCTCTGAGGATGTCTGCCATAGATGTAGGCAAAACGTCAGGAGAGAATGCTTCTAGAACATGGCTATATAGCCCGAAAAACCTACAACAACCCAGTGATTCCAGTCATGGAAGCCTTTGACAATAAACTATCATGTTCTCCATCATTTGCCTCTTAACCGTTTAGTCAATTGTGGCTGAGATTCTGCATATAGTGTTATTCTATACGTTTTGCAATTGCTACATTTCTATACATATTTCCCCCTTTTAAAGTGATGCACATAATCCTACCTGTTCCGTCTCCCAGGAGTTTGATTTGCATTGCCCTATAGTTATAGGAAATAGCATCCTTTTGCATTTCTTCCAGGGTTGTTACACCCTGACAGCCCGGAAAACTCACAGAAACCCAGTGATTCTGGCCATGAAAGCCTTCAACAACACACTTTAAAATACGTTGAAAAAACAAAAATGTGTTGTTGAATTCTCCCTCTCTCTCTCTCTTTTTAAACAATTGTATCATGAACCCTAAGAACATAAAAAGAACCATGCTGGTTCATAACAAAGGGCTATCCAGCATTTTGACTCCCAGTGGCCAATCAGATGCCTATGAGAAGACCACAAGCAGGAAATGTGTGTAATCACCCACATATGCTTTAGAGCAGTGTTTCCCAACCAGTGTGCCATGGCACACTAGTGTGCTGTGAGCTATCATCAGGTGTGCCGTGGAAAATTGGCACTCTCCCCCCTCCTAGCAGCCGTCTCACGGGTTTCCAAGAAACAAATTGAGCCTCTCCGCTTGGAAATGTTTTTTAAAAACTATTTTACTGGATTTTTTTAGAGTTGCCTCCCCCAAGGGACTGTTTATAACAAACCTCAATGGCATCCATAGTTAACTGGAAGCAAGTTTCACTCGGGATGAAATTTCACAAAGGTCTGGAGAACAAGCTCTATGAGGAGCGGCTTGAAGAGCTGGGCATGTTTAGCCTGAAGAAGAGAAGGCTGAGAGAAGACATGATAGCCATGTATAAATATGTGAGAGGAAGTCATATCTATGTTGTGTTCATTGAAACAGGTTACTAACAAACAGTGGGCGACACCGTAAATAATATCAAAATGACATCCTCGCTCTCAGATGAGAAATCATATAGTTTCTTCCAAGTAACCTGGAGGAGTATTCCACCTGCAACACAGCCCTTACCAGCCTTCCAGTTGGATTTCCATTCCATCCAGGAATGCAACACAGCCCTATTGTTATCCAGCCTATAATGAGCCAGTTGATATGAATTTTTAAATAATGTACCAGTAAGGCCTTTTCGGGACCACCCTGAGAATTTTGGGGGGGCTGAAGCCCCCTTAGCCCCCCTCTCACCTGCCTCTCACCCAATACTACAACTACCAGAACCCCTAGCGAGATGTAACTAGGCGGAGTCTGGTGCACATTACAATATACGAGCGCACACCCGCGCCAAAGCGGAACTTCCCAACTGTTTATTTTCCCGATCCGGCCTTCCTGTCAATTCCACTCCCAGTGACCTCTACCCATCACAATACACGGAAAATTTTCTTGATTTATACGTTTGATTGACTTTTTTTGATATATTACTGACTGTACTGCTAAGCCTATTTCCAACTCCCACTTCTCTCGTCTCTGGGAATTCCCATACAGACGCACACAGGCAAAAGCCTCGTGCATTTACTTATACGCTAGAGTGGAGGCTTGTTACTGAATTGATGGACTGGAATTGATTGTTACCACATGCTCTGTGTATGATATATGTATTGTACTATGATATGAACTTGATGATATCTATTTGATATTACATGTCTATGCTCAGGGGCGGTCCTACAAGATAGGCCAAGTAGGCGGACGCCTAGGGCGCCATCTGGGAAGGGGGCGCCATCCTGGCCGCATGGGGCGCCATCCTGGCCCTGCCGATGTTCCTCAGACAGTGCTGCAGCTGCCTGCTTTTGAACCCGGCCTTGTGCGCTCCGACGCCGCTTCTGGGCACGCGGAGGTTTTCACGCAGGCGCAGTTGCTCTGGAGCTGAAGTTGAGCGCAGGAGCAACTGCACATGCGCGAAAACCTCCGTGCATGCCCAGTAGCTCCCTTGTGCAGAAGCCTGTAAGCAAAGCACTCCCTATCAGGCAGGCAGGGAGTGCTTCCCCTCTCCCTTTGTTTCCGCCGCGCGCGAGCATTTGCAGGGAAGGAGAAAAGAATCAGTGAAGGAAGTGTAAGTGAAGGAATGAATGAAGGGCTTTCCTCCTCCTCCTCTGTGACCTCTTCTCTCCCTCCTTCCTTTCTTCGGCTCTATTTCTGTCTAGACCTGAGGGGCCTGAGGCTATGAGGAGTTGTGGGAGTTGGAGGCCAAAACACTTAGAAGGAGGGAGGGCGGGCCCAAGTTTGCCCAGGCCGCGCTGCCTGTATTCGACCTCATTTGAACATTTTGGCTGTTTTTCTATTTACATTTACATTGGGATCCTAATTTTGGACTTATGGGAGACTCCTATGAATTATGAGTCGGGTGATAGGTAATATATTCTGATTTTGATGCATTTACATTGCATTTCTTGTTGATTATTATACAGTTCTGCTTAATATTGTCATACAATATAATACAAATACAATATAACAATAGAATGATGATATATTTTATATTACATGTAATATTACAAACAATATTGCAGTGTAGTGGTATTGTACAAAATAGTAATATATAATATTTTATTTTACTTTATTTTGGGTTATTTGAGTTTTATAGAGTAATGAAAATATTTAGTAGAGGATAATTTTATTTAAATAAATAATTTTATTATTTTATAATAATAATATAATAGAATGTTACATTATATTAAAATGTCAATATATTATAATATAATTATATTGTAATGTAGTATAATATAATTATGATATAATATAGTATGAGTATGGTATAATATATTGTATATACATTGATACATTATAATACTACTAATGGTATTGTGATATTATAATTGTATATTTGTTTTGCATGTGGGGCGGCACTATAATGATTTTTTGGGGGGGGGCACCAAAATAATGTTCGGCTACCATTTAAAATTACCTTAGACCGCCCCTGTCTATGCTAATGCTTGTATTCTACTACTCATGTGTCTATTGACCAATGTCCTATTTGCATAACTAAATGAATTATTTTTCTAAGTGTGCTTGATATTATTGCCACACTATTGTGCTCTTGATTCATTGAAACAGGCCCAGGTTTCACACTGAGTGTATAAATACATTTTAAAACATATTAACTATATGCATTACTGAGCTAGAGTGTCATTTTGTGTCATTTTGGTTGGTGGTGTGCCCCAGGATTTTGTAAATGTGAAAAATGTGCCGCGGCTCAAAAAAGGTTGAAAAACACTGCTTTAGAGGCTTACTGTATCTGATACTGACGATAATATATCGTTATAGTGGCTAATAACCTTATCCTCTAGGAATGTCTAATCGCACTTTAAGTCTACCCAAGTTTCTGGCCATTGCATCAAATTCCACTACTGTGTACTATGTGAAGAATGTCTTCCTTGTATCTGTTCTACATCTTCCACCTTTCAACTTTCTTGGATGACCTAGGTTTCAGTATTCATGGTTGAGTGATACTTATCTAATAAAAAATGTTGATTAAAATAGTTTTATCCTAACCTATATCTTTTTCTATGGCTGTATGTCCCACAGTTCCGCAGGACCTACTCTTAGTAAGTATCTTGTAATGCAGAGACGGGTAACTATAGCCCACCAGATGTTTTTGTATGTTAACTCCCATCGGATTGTACCAACAATGGGCCATGGGTGGCACAACAGGTCAAAGTGTTGAGCCTCTGAACTTGGCGACCTGAAGGTTGACAGTTTGAATCCGTGGGACGGGGTAAGCTCCCACTGTTAGCCCCAGTTCCTGCCAACCTAGCAGTTTGAAAACATGCAAATGTGAGTAGATCAATAGGTAGTGCCTTGTGGGAAGACAACCAGGCACTCTAAGCAGTCATGCCAGCCAAACGACGAGGTGTCTATGGACTACGCAGGCCTCTCGGCTTAGAAATGGAGATGAACACCTCCCCCAGAGTCGGAAGTTGAGCACTGCCTCCAGAAACTGGAGATGAAAGGAGAAGCCTTTGTGTTTGTCTGTGAATCTCTGAATCCGTGTTAATTGTATCAAGGCGTTGAATGTTTGCCTGTGTTTGTATATACAGCAGAGACTCGCTTATCTGAAATAAACAGGCCGGCAGAATGTCGGATAAACGAAAATGACGAATAATACGGTGTCTCCTACTATTATCCGTCCGACGCAGCACTAGACACCTAGAACAGGGCTGTCCAACTGGCGGCCCTGGGGCCGGATCCGGCCCCCCAGCCTGTTGGGCACGGCCCCAGCTATGCCCCCAGCTGCCATTTTTAAATTTTTTTAAAAAAATCTTTTTTAAAAAAAGGCAGCCGGGGGGGGAGCGGGGCAGGGAGGAGGAAGAGAGCTTGCATCGCGCCGGTGAGAGAGGGACAAGGGGTGGTACAAGAAGGAGGAAGAGGGCTAGCTCCTCCTCCCTGCACCGCCCTCTTCTTCCCTCTCTCGCCGCGCCGATGCCTTGCAAGGGAGTGGGGGTCCCCGGTGGCACCCCTTGCAAAGCATCACAGCAGCGGCTGAAGCCAGCGCCGGCTTCTGCGGCTGCCGGGATGCTTTGCAAGGGAGGGGGCCCCCGGCACCCTCCCTTACAAAAGCATCGCAGCAGCGGCTGAGCCAGCGCCAGCTGCGGCTGCCGGGATGCTTTGCAAGGAGGGGTCCCTGGCGGCGCCTCTCTCCTTCCAAGGCATCCCGCAGCAGCTGAAGCCGGTGAAACCGCCAGCTTCATCTGTGGCTAGGATGCCTTGAAGGGAGGGGGGTGCCGCGTGGCTCCTCCCTCTCTCCCAAAGCTTCCCGGCAGCCGGGGCGTGGCCGGGGCGTGGCCGGGCGTGGCCAGGGCGGGGCCAGGCGCCCCAGGTCATCAGTGACCTGGAATCCAGCCCTGGCCGGTTAGAAGTTGACAGCACTGACCTAGAATACTAACATCAGGGACTCAATGGGTTAAGGTAATACCTCGGGACTAGAATGGCCCAGCAGGACATGCCCGGATGTGGAAGAGGAGCGTGGAAATCACAGAGGGAAGGAGGGAGGACGCTTCTGCTTCCAGTCCTATTCCCCCCCCCCCTTTCCTCTCCTTTTTCCTCATCTTGCCTTTTTCACTTATTGGGAATGGAGAGAGAGATGGGGAGCGCTCCTTTAATTTAAGGGGAAATGCTGGAGGAAGGGGGGGGGTTGAATAAGAGCGTTGGATAAGACGAAATGCCGGATAAGAGAAAGTCGGATAAGTGAGACTCTACAGTACTGTAATCTGCTGTGAGTCCCCTTGGGGAGATAGAAATAAATAAAGTATTATTATTATTATGTGGTGTGCTGGGACTTACAGATAAGGTTTTACAGAGAAAACAGAGGGAATGTAAACACCAATATTTTATTTCACAGGTTAAAAAAACACACAGTTGCTAAGATTTAAATAATGCTATACAAGTAATAAAGTACCAAGAACTTGCAGTTGCAGCTGTCACAACGTTTTTTAAAAAACCACAATGGACATATCCCTCCAGTAGAAACTAAGGCAATTTGATCATGTGATGTACAGATAATTCCTTTTATAACATACAGTCAAGAACACACTAACTTTACATTTAAAAAAACACCTTTTTCCCCTGAACTCTTAACACCATCTTATTTGCGCCACTTAGTATTTGTGGAAGACATTGTGGAACAGGACCACAAGCACACTGAAGTCTCATTGAGTGCAATGAGGCCAAGTTCTATTCAGTGAGCAGAGGCTTGTTGCCTAGTTTCATAAAGACACTTGGAATGAAACCACAGGACCTTTCTCCACATTACAAACTTATGTCCGTTTTAACCATTTTGCCATTCCTCAATCTTGGAAAAACCAGTTTGATTAGAATACGGAGAAATTGCTTCCAATCATCCTCAAAACTCCAGCTGAGAGTGAAGCTGTCCAATGAAATTGAGAGATGGTATCATTACGAATGGGCCGCGGTGGCACGGCGGGTTAAACCACTAAGCTGCAGAAGATCAGCAGTTCAAATCCGTAGAATGGGGTGAGCTCCTGTTGTTAGCCCCAGCTTCTGCCTACCTAGCACTTTAAAAACATGCAAATGTGAGTAGATCAATAGGTACTGCTCTTGTGGGAAAATAACAGTGCTGCATGTGGTCACGCCGGCCACATGACCTTAGAGGCGTCTATGGACGACGCCAGCTTTTCAGCTTAGGAATGGACATGAGCACCAACCCCCAGAGTCGGATTCGACTATATTTAATGTCAGGGGGAAACCTTTACCTTGTTTTAATATTACAAATGAGTGATAATGGGGGTGTCATACAAAAGCATACCCCTGCGTTTTAGAAAGTTATTGTTTTGATGACAACTCCTAAACTCTCTAGACAGCAATACATCCAAGTTGTGTTTTGCTAGGAACACTCTCACCAATATTAAATGTTGATCCCAATTGGAATAAACACCTCACATTGAAATCAAATGGTTAAATTTTTAACTCTTGCTGGATCATGCTCTTACTGGAAAGAAAATATTCCATATTGCTTTTTGAAACAATTTGGCAATGATTGTTTTCCTCTTGGTGGAATGCAATGTCTCTATATAGAGTCGACACACGTGGAGCTTAAACTCTGCCCAGGAAACTATACATTTTCTTTGAGGAAGGAAAACTGGGTGTTTCTAGGATTTCCTTTCCTTCCAGAAAAAGAAATAATTCTCCTGCAGGCAGTCTTCCCACCTCTCCTCGTTTACAAGAAAGTGTAGCTGCCTTTTCATGAAGGATCTTAGGATACAGCTGCGTTTGCCATTCTATTTTAAACACCATACAACAATCCTATGAGGTAGGTTATCTGGAGAGACAGGGTGCATCCAGACAAGAGTTCCTAGTGCCGCTGATCAAAAAGGCACCGCGCAATTATTCTGTCTTTCCTTCATCAATAGATGTTTTTCCTCTAAGAAATAAAACAGAAGGAACAACGGCATCGTCTGGAAGCAATCCTCTTTCCAGGTCCAGGGCCACCCAGCGGTGGAGACGGCACACACGAGTCCTCTCATGACACAATCGGCTTGATAAAGTTGAACCAAATGTGTAGATGCTCCTTATTTCACACTTCTGGCTTCAGTGACTTCACAAGACTGTAGGACCCATTGATCTTTGCCTTCCTACAGATGTAAATCAACAGTGCTGTCATGGGGCCGGCTGCCGTTGCCAAGGCGGAAACCACAACGATCACAGGAATCACATAATCTGGTTCTTTTATTTCGTCTGCAAGAATACAAAAATGGGAGCAGGAAAGACATGAGTGTAAGATGCAGTAAATTGACAATGCTCTCTGTCTGTCTGTCTGTCTAGCGGTGGCCGGGGGAGCTTTTGCACAGTTAAGACTCGTGCGCCAGCTGCGCCCATACCTTGGGAAGTCTGATCTGGCTACAGTCGTCCACGCTCTGGTCACATCCCGAATAGATTACTGCAACGTGCTCTACGTGGGGCTGCCTTTGAAGACAGTTCGGAAATTACAACTAGTCCAACGGGCGGCAGCCAGACTACTAACTGGAGCTACATACAGGGAGCATACCACCACCCTGTTGTGTCGGCTCCCCTGGCTGCCGGTCCAATTCCGGCCTCAATTCAAAGTGCTGGTTTTGACCTTTAAAGCTCTATATGGTTCTGGCCCAGCTTACTTGTCCGAACGTATCTGCCGCTAAGTCCCACCTCGTACTTTAAGATCATCCGGGAGGCCCTGCTCGCTCCGCCGGCTTCCCAGGTGCGGCTGGTGGGGACGAGGGAGAGGGCCTCCTCGGTGGTGGCTCCCTGTCTGTGGAATTCGCTCCCTAGCGACATACGATCAATTCCATCCCTCCTGACATTTAGGAAAAAAGTGAAAGCCTGGATGTGGGACCAGGCGTTCGCATGGTGGCACAGGACAGCACTTTAGTAGTTTAATGGAAAGTTGGTGAATAGGGCTCAATGCTTTTATGGACGGAACACTGTTTTTAACATAGGTGAATGCATAGGATGTGTGAATATAATTTTATTTTAATGTATTTTAGTGTCGAATGCTGGAGGGTTTTATATTGTGTTTTTATACTGCGATTGTGATGTAGGCATCAAATTGTGCCTTTTGGAAGCCGCTCTGAGTCCCCCCTCGGGGGTTGAGAAGAGCGGGGTAAAATGCCGTAAATATAAAAAAAAAAATAGCTATCTATCTAAAAGATAAATGGCTAAGAAGAAAATGTTTTCTTAACTTCACTTCCTCTTTCTTCGACCTATATGGATCACCTTTAGGCATCTTAGGCCCCTTCTACACTGCCATATAATCCGGACTATCAAAGCACATAATCCACATTATCTGATTGGAACTGGATTATATGAGTCTACACTGCCATATAATCCAGTTCAAAGATAATATGGATTTTATATGGCAGTGTAGAAGGGGGCTGACATCCTTGCAGGAAGAAAGTAAAATCGTGGTTTATTTGGAACAGACTGTTTTAACGACGGACATGAAACACAGCTTCCACTATTGATTGATTGATTGGATAGCTAATGTTTTAATGTTGATGTTTTAATCTTGTTGTATTAGTGTTTTATATTGTGTATTGTTGCCGGCATCTAATTGTGCCTTGTAAGCTGCCCTGAGTCCGTCCGTCCATCCGTCCGTCCCTCCGGGTTAGAAATACAGTAAATAAATAAATAAATAATAATAGTGATTTGAGAAGTCACCGCATGCTTTGGATGTAACACTCAAATTATGTATCTCCCCATCCAATCTATCACATGGAAGGGCTTGCAATTTACCCAAAGCCCCGGAAGAATTCAGACAGGACAGGTAGGCTGTCATGACCAGCGAAGATCATTTGCTGTCAATATGCAATGCTTTGGAGGGCAGAGAGAAGTCAGGTACCTACCCATGAATATTCCAATCACTTCCGTGCCATTGCGAACACCATTATCCATCACATATGCAGTTGTATTGTTTTTGGATATTGTATATGATTGGGAGAGTGTGCCTTGTGGGGCAGGCGGAGTTGTATTTGGAGCAACAGAAGCTGTAGTCTTAGGAGTGAAATCTTCCACCTCAGTAGTTATTTCGGGTCCATCGGTTACTGTTGGAGTTGTTGGTGAAAAGGCTGAAAAGACAAATAATACCAATATATCAAGTTAATGACCTGCCTGATTTTCAAAAAGGTTCATTGTGTGTACTGGGCTATTGCTATCTGCTGGGGCTTGGCTCCAGGATGCCCCATGGGTGTCAAAATTCATGGATACTCAAGCCCCATACAATGACTGTAGTAAAACGGTGAAATCCAGGTTTGCTTTTTGAAATATATATAGTAGGTCATGAGTTCGAGGCCTGCCCGGGTCGAGGTTGGTGCTCGACCTTAAGTGTAGCCTGCTGTCAACCTTTGCAGCCCTATTCCCGGCTTTGGTATTATTAATTAGGTGGGTTTTAGTAGTTTTTCAGTGTATTAGTTTTATACAGTGTATTTAGGTTACCTGTATAGTTTATTATTATGATAATTGTATTGTACTGTGTTTAATTGCCCACTTATGTTTTAGTATGGATGTATATTTTTGCATAACATGCCTTTGAAACATTGTGTATTCGTACACAATTTGAAGCTTGTCTTCGCCCTGTAAAATTTGTTTTTGAAGCTTCACTTCACTGTCTACACTGTTTTGTATTGTATTGTGTTGTGAGCCGCACTGAGTCCCCTTCGGGGTGAGAAGAGCAGCATACAAATAAATTGATTGATTGATTGATTGAAAGACAGCCTGAGTCCCCTTTGGGGTGAGAAGAGCGGAATATAAATAAAGTAAATAAATAAATAATGTTGCCCAGGCTCCGCCCGGATGTTTTACCATCCTGTGGGAGGCTTCTGTCATGTCCTCACACTGGAAGCTGGAGCTGACAAACAGGAGCTCACCACTCTCCCTGGATTCGAACCACCAACCTTTCAGTCAGCAGTCCTGCCAGCACAAGGGTTTAACTCAATGCACCACTGGGGACTTCTCAAATTCAAGCTATGGACAGTTGAATCTGTGATACAGAGGGATGTCTGATAGGTAACCCCGTTCTTAGTCAAGAAATAGAGGTGGAAATAGTCTTCAGTACTAGGCACTCCCTGGCAGTAACCCATACAAAGGTTGATCCCGATTAGCTCCCAAAATCAGATGGGATCCAACGCCTTTAAGCTATTTGGGCCAAAAGTACACTATAATTATGACTCTTTGGGAAGACAGGTTCTACAGTTGTCCCTCCGCATTTGCAAATTTGACTTTTGCAGATTTTGTTATTCATAAATTTGATTGAAATGTTTTCTCTAGGAATCTCCAATGCGACTTCTAGCAGACGTTATTATTCACGGACTCACACGGGAGGACCGAGAGATTCTCAGAAAGGACACTTCCAGGGGGGCTGTGGTGGCACAACAGGTTAAACCCGCTGAGATGAGGAACTTGCTGACTGAAAGGTTGGTGGTTCGAATCCGCAGGACGGAGTGAGCTCCCGCTGTTAGCCCCGGCTTCTGCCAACCTAGCAGCTCGAAAACATGCAAATGTGAGTAGATCAATAGGTCCCGCCTCGGTACAGTGCCCCATGCTGGCCACATGACCTAGGAGGTGTCTATGGACAATGCTGGCTCTTCGGCTTAGAAATGTATATTATGATAATTTTGTTAGTCCTTTGCTGTTCTACTTGAAGGGATATTTTCTTTATATTTGTAAGATCCATTTTTATTGGTTTGAAAACTGATCCTTAGAGTGAATTAACTCCGTTTTCATTTGGATATAAATCCCAGGAATCTGAGCAATTTATTTTGGAGTAATCTAACTTACATTTTCATTTTGGATCTAATACATTGAGTGTAATAGATTTGATACATTATTATATTGTTGATTATTGTTCTTTATAATATACATGATTATTGGCTCTATGTTATAGTTGATAGCTTACAGCCTCCGTTCCCTTCACCCTTCTTAGCGTGCTTACAGTATGAACAGCAGTCCCCTCTTTTTTTCCTTGTTTCTAGGCATTTAATGTTTGCCTTTTGTGTTTGTATATGCTGGAATCCGCCCTGAGTCCTCTCAAGGAGATATTATTATTATGTTATTATTATTATTATGCTGGAGGATCTAGGGACTTTTAGAGTGGTATTGTCACATGTTTTAAGATATTGCATATTTTTAATTCATGGTTTTCCACTGAGGAACTGATATATTATTATTATTATTATGTTGTTATTATTATGCTGGAGGATCTAGGGACTTTTAGAATGGTATTGTCACATGTTTTAAGATATTGCATATTTTTAATTCATGGTTTTCCATTGAGGAACTGAGATATTATTATTATTATGTTGTTGTTATTATTATGCTGGAGGATCTAGGGACTTTTAGAGTGGTATTGTCACATGTTTTAAGATATTGCATATTTTTAATTCATGGTTTTCCACTGAGGAACTGAGATATTATTATTATTATGGTGTTGTTATTATTATTATGCTGGAGGATCTAGGGACTTTTAGAATGGTATTGTCACATGTTTTAAGAAATTGCATATTTTTTAATTCATGGTTTTCCACTGAGGAACTGATATATTATTATTATGTTATTATTATTATTATGCTGGAGGATCTAGGGACTTTTAGAGTGGTATTGTCACATGTTTTAAGATATTGCATATTTTTAAACTGAGGAACTGAGATATTATTATTATGTTGTTGTTATTATTATTATTATTATTATGCTGGAGGATCTAGGGACTTTTAGAATGGTATTGTCACATGTTTTAAGAAATTGCATATTTTTTAATTCATGGTTTTCCACTGAGGAACTGAGATATTATTATTATTATTATTATTGGATCTAGGGACTGGAGGATGTTTTAAGATATTGCATATTTTTAATTCATGGTTTTTCCACTGACTTATTATTATTATGAGCTGGAGGATCTAGGGACTTTTAGTCACATGTTTTAAGATATTGCATATTTTTTAAGTGGTATTGTCACATGTTTTAAGATATTGCATATTTTAAATTCATGGTTTTCCACTGAGGAACTGAGATATTATTATGTTGGTGTTGTTATTATTATTATTATGCTGGAGGATCTAGGGACTTTTAGAATGGTATTGTCACATGTTTTAAGAAATTGTCACTGTTTTAGATATTATTATTATATTTTTTATGCTGGAATTCTTTTATGGTTTGTCACTGAGGAAATTGATATTTTTTTAATTATTACTGAGGAACTATTATTATGTTATTATTATTATGCTGGAGGATCTAGGGACTTTTAGAGTGGTATTGTCACATGTTTTAAGAAATTGCATATTTTTTAATTCACGGTTTTCCACTTTTACAGGCTCCTGTGCCCCTAACTACAGTGAATGTGGAGGGCTGACTGTACTAATAAAAATAGAAATGCAAGAACCAAAACATGGGTGATGAAAGGCTTTCTAAAAGAGGAAGATATTTCAGGATGAAGACAGAGGTGGAGTATTTTTAACACAC
Organism: Anolis apletophallus; assembly: GCA_030556195.1. Lineage (NCBI taxonomy): Eukaryota > Metazoa > Chordata > Lepidosauria > Squamata > Anolidae > Anolis > Anolis apletophallus. Next base: position 126,067,503 of record JARBWK010000005.1, read on the forward strand.
CGAGATAGATTATTTATGAAAACTTACATTCCACCAAGAGTGATGCGATCCTTTTAATTCTCCCAAATTGATTCTCCGCTTGACACTCATAGCCTCCTGCATCATCAGGGCTCACTCTTGGGATATGGAGAAATCCACCCTGTATTTGAGTCTCATGGGGAAATGTCCTCCGTATCACCACCGTGGCAGCAGGTTCGCCCTCTGCAGAACACTTGAGAGTCACACTTTCCCCTTCTTGCACGGTTGTGGCAGGGAGGATGGAGAACTCTAGGTGTCTGGGGGCACCTACATAGAGAGGAAAGGAGAAAGAAAAAACATTTGTAAATCCTACATCATGTTAACTATTTATCATCACCTAACACTACTTCCCTAATCCGCCTTCAGCAATTGAACCAAGCAGCAGAGGTAGTTTAGCTGGGAACTGGACTGCGGACGGATGAAATTCCCAGCTCCTTCCTGCTAATGATCTCCAGTGTGACAAGGGGTTGAAACAAAGGCCTTGGTTCTACTTTTTGTACAGCAGATCATGGGTGGAAAGGGGCTGGAAATGTAATTCTGCAATGTAATTCCCAACTGCTTGCAGAACAAACCTCTGCCACTTGATATGGCTGCTTATTATGAAGGTGGGCTTGGAGAATAATAATAATAATAATACACTTTATTTATATTCCGCTCTTCTCACCCCGAAGGGGACTCAGAGCGGATTACAGGTACCCATACTTATATTTATTTATTTATTTATTTATAAATAAATAAATAGCAGACAATCCCTGCCGTTTCCACATATAGACGAACAGAGGCAAACTCTGGCCACCAGGGGGAGCTGATTTAGCAAGTTCCGATCATGCCATAATTTCAAACATGACTACCCAACGACTACAAATGCATTAAGTCTTACTTGCATATTCATAATGGCTCAACAGGATAGCATCTTTATTTATTTATTTGATTTCTACATAAGCCACTCCCAACAGGCTCGGGGCGGTTCACAGAAACAGATCGATATAGCACAATACAAACAGGTAGCAGAATTAAACTAAAATCTATTCTCAAACTCAACAGCTTGCCTAAATGAGAAGGTTTTGCAAGCCTTTCGAAAGGCTCCCAGATTTCGCAGTGCCCGAGTCTCTGGAGGTAGGGCATTCCACAGTGACGGGGCAATGATCGAAAAGGCCCTTCGTCTGGTTGCCGTCAGGCGATAACTCTTATAATTTATCCAGTTTGATAAATATTATGTAACCTACTTCTGAACAGGAGATCCAGTATATACATCCAATTCTGTAATTGTTGTTATTTGGACTCTACACGGCTATATAATCCAGACTATCAAATCAGATAATCCAGATTATCTTCTTTGAACCAGATTATATGGCAGTGTGGACTCATATAATCCAGTTCAAAGCAAATAATGTGGACAATCTATTGTGATAATCAGGATTATATGGCAGTGTAGGAAGGGCCTCAGTTATCAGAAAAGCATCCCACACTTCTAGGTAGAATTAAATTGCTTTCCCTTCCTGAATACCAGCTCCTGCCTCTGTTATTGTTGCGCAAACGGCGTATGCGCAGGGGCTCTCGACACTGGCGTTGACATCGACAGGAGGAACAATTAACTCCCTCGATGCCGACAGCATCCACTTGCTGGCTCTTTCAGTGCAAGTACAGGAAACTCCATTGCGCAGTCTGCGCATGCCCTAACACCATAAAAGCTGGTATTCCTCCTTCAACACAAGGAGGAGATTCCTCCTTACTGGAGAGAGAAGCACAACTGCCGGCTACGGCACATGCGCAAACCCCAGTACGGGAGAGAAGCCCAATGTGACAAGCCCCGGTATCGGTGAGAAGCGCGGTATCGGTACAGCTGCTGACTACAATGCATACGCAATCCCCGATACCAGGTAGGAGTCAAGTGCCTCAAGCCCCGGCATCGGGGAGGAGGCTCCTCCCCCCATGCCTGCATCCATAGTGCCTGCCGAGAGGGAAACTCCTGTGGCGGACCTAGTGGGGCCACACCGGGAAAGCTGGATGTGGGGCCCTAAGGGGGAGGAGCGGATGAATGGATGTTGGGGGGGGGTGCGGTAGAGGTTGGCTTAAAGGGGGCGGAATTCCAAAGTGTGGCCTAGGGCGCAAAAAGGTGTTAATCCGGGCCTGCTTGTAAGGAGGATGAATCTACAACTGAACCCTTTTGATTCAGCGATTCCCCTTGGAGCTGAAATTCTGCAGACACCTCCAATGCCGTGACCTCTTACCTTGTACAGATATGGACACCTTTCTCTTCTCCACTTCATTGGTTACAACATTTGTGGTTTCGCAGATGTAAATTCCTGAATCTGAGAACTGAGCATTTGGAATGGAGAAATTATAACTTTCTGCAATATGCTGGACAGTTCCATTGGCAAGCTGCTTCTTCCAGACAGCCTTCGCTGGGGGGTGGCTTTCGGTCTCACAGCTAAGCATCAAGGCTTCTCCTCCCAGAAGAGTCTTGCCTGGAGATGCAGTGAGGCGAGTATCCCGTGGACCAACTGGAAGGAAGCAAAAGGCCAGAAGTTAAGAGATGGAAGCAGAAATGTACACTGTTACAGTACGTGCCTTTATAATTAGGGAACTGATGAAAACCATAAAAGATCTGAAAATCGCTGTGATTGGGTGACTACTTATAACTATGTAGCTTTTCCTGCGGGGCACCTGAAATTGAGGATATAGCACACATATTATTGGATTGTAAATTGTATCAGAAGGTGAAAGACTTCTACCTTGGTCCATACATCAAACGGACAATGTATTGGGAATCTCACATCAGAACAACATATTTTATATGTGGCCAAGAGCCAAAAATGTTAACATACTAAGGGAAAGTTGCTAACTACAAACTACAACACACGGAAGGAAATATACAGTATATCACTGGTGGTAAGAACAAAAATATAAAGACTTTTGATCATGTAGAAAACACGAATATGGGACTCAGTTCTGAATGATATCCACGTTGTTCAAACTATATTGTAATTACACAGGTGTTTACTAATAGTCCCAAACACGTATCCACTCGGTAAGTATCTACCGCCTGCGTATAGACTGCATCTCCAAATATAGAAGGTAGTATGGAATAATGATCTAGATGGCCTTGATAAAGATCCTACGGATTCGAAACGAGAGGGGATTCCAATGTAACGAATATTACCTACCGTGGTAATTCACCAAGACGCAAATTCCTGCATTCTTGGAATACAACCTTCTTCACTTGGATTGCGGATCTACAATACTGTCTTTAGTGACCCTTCTGAACCACTGAATTTTTTGACATGGATTTATCATACTTACTGAGTGGATACGTGTTTGGGACTATTAGTAAACACCTGTGGAATTACAATATAGTTTGAACAACGTGGATATCATCCAGAACTGAATCCCATATTCGTGTTTTCTACATAATCAAAAGACTGTTTATATGAACGTGATTTATTGATGTATGATATGAACACTCATCTACCGGTAGGAACCCTTTCTGGGACTGTATAATTTGCGAATATTACAATCCGTGGTATTTAGCCTTTATATGAGCAGGTTGTCTTTTTGTTCTTACCAAGAGCTCTGACAATACGTCTGAGAACCACATATGTGGGGCTGATCAGGGTAAATTGTAGGGGTGATAAGGAAATATGATGTATATACTCAGTTTTATGATATCTTATATTTATTTACTGTATTGTTGTAAGTGTCTTATTTTAACTTACTACATAGTGTGCAATCAAGTCTTATCAAACTTGTTTTGTTTAATATCGTGATATGGCCTAAGGGCTAATCAATAAAATTACTACTACAACTACTACTACTACTATGTAGCTTCGCTTAAAACTAACATTTTAAAAATCCAAAGTGATGTATGAACTTTAAAACATACAGAAACCAAAGCTAAAATATATTTCAAAACCCTAAAAACAAGAGATCAGACCAGAAGTGGTTTGAGCGCTGCATTATGACTCTGGAGTCACAAACACAAAAACACTGGGCTAGCCACCGTGTGAATGATCCACAACAAACTACTCTGGATTACAGTATAATGTCTTCAACAGAGTTTATCGTTTTGCTTATATCACATATTCATATACACATCCATAAGAACACACTCATGTCCATAATATCAAACTTATCAAGTATAAAGCCTAAATAGTCTCTTATCCCAATTGTATAAACATAAGTATCGTACGCCTAAGGTAAAAGGTCTTACTGTAAGTTCGAAAATAAGCAGTCCGCTCAAACCTTTTAATACATGGTTTGTTTATGCTGTGATTCATTGTATATTGTCACCGTTTTCTGGCAATGGATGTGACGTAAACTATGTTGTTATTATCAATTTTGAAGAGTATGATTGATGGATGCCAGACGCACTCCAATCTCGCCCCGAGGAAGTCTCGACTTTGAGACGAAACGGCTCTGGATATGCCGGCTCCAGCTCAGCGCTAAGACGCCGTCGGCTGCCTTGCATTGGGGTCTCCCACTTCGGAGGTGTCCTCACCACCTCTGTAACAGAAGCTCCCGCAGCTTGTGCGTTCATTTGGGTTACTCTCCCTTTGGTTATACGTGGATTACCTTTGTATACCCATTTGGGTTGGACACTTATATATTTCTTCCAGCTTATTTCAACCTCAAGTGGACATTGAGCGGACTGCTTATTTTCGAACTTACAGTAAGACCTTTTACCTTGGGCATACGATACTTACGTTTATACAATTGGGATAAGAGACTATTTAGGCTTTATACTTGATAAGTTTGATATTATGGACATGAGTGTGTTCTTATGGATGTATATATGAATATGTGATATAAGCAAAACGATAAATTGTGTTGAAGACATTATACTGTAATCCAGAGAAGTTTGTTATGACTCTGAAGACCAGGGTTCAAAGCGTTACTTGGCCATAGAAACCAACTTGAGCACGTTGCACTCTCTCAACCTCAGAGGAATGAATATCTTAGTGTTTTGGTACATTACGGAGTGCCTTTTCCTATATATGCCTTCATCTGAAGCTGATACAGTGTGACTTGCCTAAGGACACTAGCAGATTTGATGGCCAAAAAGGGATTTGGACCTTAGTCTCCAGAGTCGTATTCCAGTCCTCAGCCTACTACATCATACTGGCTTCCTTTAATATGCTTTAACCCAATGTTTTTCAACCTTTTTTGAGCCGCAGCACATTTTTTTCATTTACAAAATCCTGGGGCACACAACCAACCAAAATGACACAAAATGACACTCTAACACAGTAATATATATAGTTAATATGTTTTTAAATGTATTTATACACTCAGTGTGAAACCTGGGCCTGTTTCGATGAACACAACATATATATGACTTCCTCTCACATACTTATACATGGCTATCATGTCTTCTCTCAGCCTTCTCTTCTTCAGGCTAAACATGCAAAGCTCTTCAAGCTGCTCTTCATAGGGCTTGTTCTCCAGACCCTTGTGAAATTTCACCCTTGCTTCCAGTTAACTATGGATGTCATGAAGCTGTTATAAACAGTTCCTTGGGGGGGGGGGGGGAGGCGACTCGACATGCAACAAAATCTGCAACCTCTGAGGATGCCTGCCATAGATGCAGGTGAAACGTCAGGAGAGAATGCTTCTAGAACATGGCCATATAGCCCAAAAAACCTACAACAACCAAGTGATTCTGGCCAAGAAAGCCTTTGTTGCAGATTTAGTTGCATGTCACCTTGAGGTCACATGACATAAGGAACAATACAAGTATCTAAATAAACAGTATATGAGCGACTTGGAAGGCTTTCAGTTTTTTGAAACCCAATTATCTCAAGATACGTACAGTTCACATCGAGGAGACGTTTCGCCTGCCTCTGCTTGGGCTCGAACTCCATCTCCTCTATTGGCAATTCAGCGATGCATGTGATCTCTTTTCCAATATCTTCCTCAGTTGGAGTAAAGGTAACAGTCACTGATTTATTTTCTAGTGATTTGGTGGGTTTTTCGTGAAAGGACTCTTCCTTAAGAACTTTTCCCTCTCTCTTCAAAGACAGCACCAGGCGTTCAGAGGGATACACTTTAGGAACGTGGCAGTGGATAGTCGATGGTTTCCCAAGAACAAGGGGGCCGTTGATCTCGATAACAGGATCACTGGGGAAGGCTAAAACAGCACACAAAGAACCATTACAAAAGAGAGGATCAATAGCACTTGGATACATTTCAATATACTCAATGGATTTAGAGCTATTTAGATTTTCCCCCATTATTCTGGATATGAGCAACATACGAGGACGGGTCAATAAGTCTGTGACTTTTTGAATTTCCTGCCTCTTAACTGAAAGGGCAACACTGCTCCTGTCAAGAGGCATCTGTCAGTTGACTCCTGTCAAAATTTGAACAAACTGTGTCATTTAGTTTGTGTTTGATAGCCATTGATAGAAGACTACCGCGTGATTTGAGGAGAAAATGGAAAAAGGTGAATTTCGTGTGCTCATTATGCATTATTTTTTGCGGAAAATACCATCACTCAAACCAAGGCTATGCTTGATAAATACTATGAGGACTCTGCACCATCGATTTCAATGGTAAAAAATTGGTTTACCGAATTTCGTTGTGGCTGTACAAACACGGAAGATGCTGAATGTTCTGGACACCCAAAACAATTCAAAAAATTCACGATATGGTGTTGGCCGATCGGAAATTGAAAGTGCGAGAGATTGTGGAAGCCATAGGCATCTCACAGGGCTCAGTGGTTTCAATTTTAAATGATCACTTGGGTATGAGAAAGCTTTCCGCAAGATGGGACCAGGACAATGCAAGGGTGCACACAATGCAAGGGTGCACACATGAGCAGTTTCCATGGCAACAATCCATGAATTGGGATACAAATTGCTCCCTCATCCGCCCTATTCTCCAGATTTAGCCCCGAGTGACTATTTCTTGTTTCCAAATCTGAAAAAAATGGCTCGGCGGAAAGAGATTTGACTCCAACGATGAAATCATCTCACAAACAAATACCTATTTTGATGACCTCGACAAATCTTATTTTTTGGGAGGGATAAAAAAAATTGGGAGAAATGTTGTACGAAGTGAATAGCGCTCAAAGGAGACTACGTTGAAAAATAAAATGTTTTTTTAATCTAAAAACCTGTTTCATTCAAAAAGTCACTGACTTATTGACCCGCCCTCATATATGTGCCTTAAATGTTGATCAATATGATCTCTCTCTATAAATCTTTACATCCTCCAGTATCAATTTCTGCCAGAAGTTGGCCATAGGGTGGTGCCAGCGGACCCAGACCTGGCATGGGCAAACTTCGGCCCTCCAGGTGTTTTGGACACCTGTTAGGAATTGTGGGAGTTGAAGTCCAAAACATCCGGAGGGCCGAAGTTTGCCCACACCTAGAAAAATATTCTCTTGGGTTTTTTTCTTTATTCCCAAGTTTTTCATGGGAATATATTAGTAAATAAGGAAATTAGTAAGCAAGCAAACACTGGACATGGAATAATCTGTAACTGTTATTTAAACTTTGGCATCTAGAATTAGGGAGTTTCATGTTCTTTTAACTACTTACAGTAGATGTCAATCTGGATGACCCTTTCTTTTTTCTCGTTGCCACAAAAAGCATTGCAGACATAAGTTTGCTCGTGTTCAAACTCAACCGATGCCAATGTTAAGGAGGAGTTACTTCCTTGGCGGCTCATGGTCCCTCCCAATGGGTGGTCCAGTTGGGTTCTCCAAGAGAAATCGGGGGATTCGCACCCAGTCGTGCAGCAATTTAGCACCAGGCGGGCTCCAAACTGGGCAGCAATGTTATGGCCTGGTGCAATGTCCATGATCTCAAAGGTCATTGCTGAAAAGAGAGAGGAAAACATACTCAGAGGTGGATGATTATTACGACTGCGACCACAATGACCAACACACATTTTGGTGCATCGAATGTTAGCCTTGTTTCTGGGTACAGCGGTCCCTCGCTACTTCGCGGTTCACTTTTTGCGGACTCGTATTTTGCGGTTTTTCAATATGGACTTAAGAGCGTTTGTCTGTATGGAGAGGCTGCCTCTGCGGATAAAGCCGGAGCCGAGGATTACGTGAATAACATGTTCAAGAAGGGTTATCAATGTGTGGGGAGGGTTTATAAAGACTTAAAATAGTGTATAACTACTAAAATAATGTATACTGTAAATATTGAAATAAATATTACAGCGCTACTTCACGGATTTTCACTTTTTGTGGGTGGTCTTGGAACGTAACACCCATGATAAGTGAGGAAGCACCGTATATCTGACCTGCTGATTCCAAAAATGGCGCCAGTTTCCCCCTATCAGCAATGGGTTAAAGCCTTGTGCCGGCAGGACTGCTGACCGATAGGTTGGCGGTTCGAATCTGGGGAGTGGGGTGAGCTCCTGCCTGTCAGCTCCAGCTTCTCATCTTTGTTTGTTTGTTTATTTATTTACGACATTTATATTCCGCCCTTCTCACCCCGAAGGGGACTCAGAGCGGCTTACAAGTAAAAGGTAAATACAATATATTATTATGTTGTAAATACATATTATTTAAATATATATTATTATGTTGTTGTATATATTATTATAAAGTATAATATATATATAATATATATATATATATAATGTTGTAAATATATATTAAATATATATATTATGTTGTTGTATATACTATAAAATATATATAATATATATTATTATAATTATAATATATAATATATATATATTATTATGTTGTAAATACATATTATTTAAATATATTATGTTGTTGTATATATTATAAAATACATATAATATATATAATATATATATATTATATTATTATGTTGTAAATATATATTATTTAAATATATATTATGTTGTATATATTATAATATATATATAATATATAATATATATTATTATGTTGTAAATACAAATTATTATTATGTTGGGACATGAGAGAAGCCTCCCACAGGATGGTAAAACATTTGGCTGTCTCCTGGGGAATCTTGCAGATGGCAGATTCTCTCACACCAGAACCAACTTGCAGTTTCTCAACTTGCTCCTGACATTAAAAAGCTCTTAATTTTTGAGATATGGAACATACGCCATCTGTCAGTCACCATCTACCTCTCCATAGAAAATCATGATAACCATATATGAGAAACTAGAACCGATGTAGTCAATCTGATGAAATTTTCTGAGTCAGTGCCCCCAAATAACCCCAGGAACAGGCCTAAAAACCAAGTTGATTGGGCTATGTTATTATTTGAGCCTGTGGTGGTGCAGCAGATTAAACCTCTGAGCTGCTGAACTTGCTGACCGAAAGATTGACAGTTCGAATCTGTTTGGCCAAGCATCTGCCAATCTAGCAGTTTGAAAACATGGAAATGTGAGTGGATCAACAGGTACTGCCTTGACGGAAAGGTAACAGCGCTCCATGCAGTCATGCTGGCTACATGACCTTGGAGGTGTCTGCGGACGACATCGGCTCTTTGGCTTAGAAATTGAGATGATCGCCAACCCCCAGAGTTAGGGGAAAGCCTTTCCCTTTATGTTATTATCATCATCAACCACTCACAGCACTCACCCGACAGGGATCGTGGGGGTTGTAGTCTGGTGTGGCGTCAGTTGTACTACTACCAGTTGTAGTCTGGTGAGAGAATTGGCCCAGAGGACGCCCAGATGTGTTACCATCCTGCCGGGAGGCTTCTCTCATGTCCCTGTAAGCTAGAGCTGACAGATAGGAGCTCCCCTTGTCTCGCAGATATACAAACAGGCAACTATTTAAATAAATTGCAGAGAGATGGTTGCCAAGAACCATCATCTTATACTTGTTTAGTTGGAAGTGTGTTTTCTGAATGTTTAGGCTTGAACTCTACGGTTCCTATTATTATTATTTCTTTCAGAAGGAAAACAAACCCACAGACATCCTAATAGAGGCTGTAAATTTGACATTCAAAATACTTATCTGGAAATTTGAAATTCAAAAGACGCCCAAATCGGCCGCATGGCTGGCTGGCAGAGATAGTGCCAACGGTTCAATGTGCCCAAACTTTTGTTTCATGCACATCATTATATTTTTTATTAAAGGACTAGCCGTCCCCTGCCATGCGCTGCTGTGGCCCTGTCTGTGTATATGTGTTTTGTGTGTGTATATATGCGTATGTATATATTTGTGTATATGTGTATATATGGTTTTGTGCATGCGTTATAATGTACTTTGCAAGGTCTCTCTTAATGTTATGTACCTATATGTAAATATATGCTGAAATCTGAAAAAACGAAATAATCTAAAAGAAAGTCTAGTTCCTGGGTGCGTTGACATTTTTGACACTGCTTTGAACTGCCATGGCTCTGTGCTACGGAATATGGGAATTGTAGTTTGCGGATGCCCCAGCCCCCTTTGGGAGATAGGGAGTAAAGAACTACAACTCCCAGGATTCCATAGCCTCGAAGTGTTAGGAAACTGTTAATTCCATATTGTAGATGCATCCTCAAAGGGGGAAACTCATAGAGTTTGCACTTTGGAAGGGAAGTCTAAAGACCTTGTAGAACTATGGCTCCCAGGATTGCATAGCATTGAGCCATAGCACTTACAGTAGTATGAAACTGGGTTAAATTCCACAGTGTAGATGCACCCTTGAAAGGAGAAACTCTTCGGGTTTGGAAGGAAAGGCTAAAGACCTTGTAGAACTATGGCTTCCAGGATGACATAGCATTGAACCATTGCAGTTAAAGTGGAATGAAACTGGGTTAATTCCATAGTGTAGATGTACCCTCAAAAATACAACTCCAGGGGTTTTCACTTTGGAAGAGAAGACTAAGACCTTGTAGAACTATGGCTCCCAGGATGGCATAGTATTGAGCCATGGCAATTAAAGTGGTATAAAACTGCATTAATTCCACAGTGTAGATGCACCCTCAGAAGCAGAAAATCCCGGGGTTTGTACTTTGGTAGCGAAGGCTAAAGACCTTGTAGAACTATGGCTCCCAGGACCGCATAACATTGCAACGTGACAGTTAAAGTGGAATGAAACTGTGTTAATTCCACAGTGTAGATGCACTCCCAGAAGTAGAAACTGCTGGGGTTTGCACTTTGGAAGCTTTGTCGAACTACATCTCCCAGGATTGCGTAACATTGAGCCATGACAGCCAGGTAAAGTGGAATCAAACCGTGTTAATTCCCGGAAGCAGAAACTCTTGAGGTTTCCACATTGATGAGGCCCTAGCACTGTTTGGAAGAGAAGACCTTGTCAAACTACAACTCCCAGGATGATTTTTTTTATTAAAAAAATAACATTTCGTATCAGGAGCGACTTGAGAAACATGACTTCCAAGCAGTTCCCTCCACCCCAGGATCTGACCCCAGGTTTTCCGCTTTAAACCGGATTATAGGAGTCCACACTGCCAGATAATCCGGGATAAATAGAAAAGCTGGGGTAGGGGGCCTGTCTGGAGGGGCCCTCAGCGATGCCAGTTCAAGTGCTAAGAAACTGCATTCATTCTACAGTATAGATGCCTTCTCAGATTTTATATATATGTATCTCTATGTATCTATCTATGGATCTAATACTATCTATCTTGTATCTAAAGCACAGAGAGGGACACACAGCAAGAGAGCAACCACTCACCCATCTGGAAGGCCAGGAGGAAGGAAAGCGCTGCGGGAGCCAAGGAGGAGAAGGGCATCGTGGCTGGAGTGAGTCGGAGGCGAGGCCAAAGGAAACCCTGAAACTCCGAAAGGGAAAGAGCTGGGTGAGAGTGGCTGCTCCGGCCTGGCCCTCTTATAGGCCCCGGGGCGGAGGGGGAGGAATTTCCATGGCGGGAAAACCCCCTCCGGCAGACCTGCAGCCAGGAGGGAAATCTCCCCCCTTCCTTCCTCCCGCCGCCTTGGCGCCCCTGCTCGGAGGAGAAATTCCCTCTCGGAGGGAGAAGCAAGCAAGGAAGGTGGCAGGGAGACAGGGCTGAAACCATGGCTTGCCATGGGATGCTATGGTTCAGCCCCAAAGCCCATAAGATACAAGAGACGAGCATCTGGGTTAAAACTCTCTCTTTCTTTCCTTCCTTCCTTCTTTCTTTCTCTTTCTCTCCTTTCTTTCTTTCTCTCCCTTTCTCTCTCTTTCCTTCCTCCTTTCTTTCTCTCTCTCTTTCTCTCTCTCTTTCTTTCCTTCCTTCTCTCTCTCCCTTTCTCTCTCTCTTTCCTTCCTCCTTTCTTTCTCTCTTTCTCCCTTTCTCTCTCTCCTTCCTTCCCTCTTTCTTTCTCTCTCTTTCTTTCTCCCTTTCCTACTTTCTCTTTCTTTCCTTCTTTCTTTCTCCCTTTCTCTCCTTCCTTCCTTCTTTCTCTCTCTTTCTTTCCTTCTTTCTTTCTCTCTCTCCCTCCCTTTCTCTCTCTCTCCTTCCTTCCTTCCTTCTTTCTCTCTCTTTCTCTTTCTTTCTTTCCTTCCTTCTTTCTTTCTCTCTCTTTCTCCCTTTCTCTCTTTCCTTCCTTCTTTCTCTCTCTCTTTCTCTTTCTTTCTTTCTTTCTTTCTCTCTCCCTTTCTCTCTTTCCTTCTTTCTCTCTCTCTTTCTCTCTCTTTCTCCCTTTCTCTCTTTCCTTCCTTCTTTCTCTCCTTCTTTCTTTCTTTCTCTCTCTTTCTCCCTTTCTCTCTTTCCTTCCTTCTTTCTCTCTCTTTCTCCCTTTCTCTCCTTCCTTCCTTCTCTCTCTCTCTCTTTCTTTCCTTCTTTCTTTCTCTCTCCCTTTCTCTCTCTCTTTCCTTCCTTCTTTCTCTCCTTCTTTCTTTCTCTCTCTCTCTTTCTCCCTTTCTCTCTTTCCTTCCTTCTTTCTCTCTCTCTTTCTCCCTTTCTCTCCTTCCTTCTTTCTCTCTCTCTTTCTTTCCTTCTTTCTCTCTCTCCCTTTCTCTCTCTCTCTCCTTCCTTCTTTCTTTCTTTCCTTCCTTCTCTCTTTCTCTCTTTCTTTCCTTCCTTCCTTCTCTCTCTTCCTTCCTTCCTTTCCTTTCTTTTTTCTCTTTCCTTCTCTCTCTTTGCTTCCTTTCTTCTTTCTCCCTTTCTTTCTCTTTCTTTCTCTCCTTCCTTCTCTCTCTCTCTCTCTTCTTTCTCTCTATCTTTCTCTTCTCTCTCTCTCTCTTTCCTTCTTTCTTTCTCTCTTTCTCTCTCTTTCCTTCTTTCTTTCTCTCTCTCTCCCAGGGATATTTTTAAATAAAAGAAATAATAAATGTATGCTAAAATATTGCACAAAAACAGAATTGATAAATCATTTTGGTGTCACCCGATGCCATTTTGCAGCCTCCGAGTGAGGAGCACTGTGGTAAGATTATACATTTTGAGCGAAAAGCTTTGATTTGTGGGGCCTGCTAGAAATTGCCCCCACAATCTTGTTCAAATTTGCATGATATCAATAGTGAGATGGACCAAGTATTGGCGTTCCCAGCATTCTTCATTACTGTCTGTGCTGCGTAAGACGTAAGGAAGCAGCAACCCAACAATATCTGTAAGGCCAATTGATTCTTGTTCCCGCAGTGAATCATCCTACACTGTAGAATTAATACAGTGAAGCAGTCTCTTGGCTATACAAAAAAAGGGTAAGCCTCCTTCTACACTGCTAAATACCGGGAATGTGGCGCAGCTGGCTAAGTGTCAGCTGCATAAGATCTCTCTGACCAGTAGGTCATGAGTTCGAGGCCTGTCCGGGTCGAGGTGGGTGCTCGACCTTAAGTGTAGCCTGCTGTTGACCTTTGCAGCCCGAAAGACAGTTGCATCTGTCAAGTAGGAGATAAAGGTACCACATTAAGTGGGGAGGCAAATTTTGACTGAATTATGAGGCCATCAAAGAACTCCAGGAACGCTGAGGAATGTGGAAGGAACAACAAGGGACGCTGGGGACGCCGAGAGATGAGTGCGTCAGCTCTCCCTGGTGGCCAGAGTTTGCCCCTGTTCGTCTATATGTGTGTATGGGGAAACGGCAGGGATTGTCTGCCAAGTATGTGTACCTGTAATCCATTCTGAGTCCCCTTTGGGGTGAGAAGAGCGGAATATAAATAACATAAGTAAGTAAATAAATAAATAAATTATCCAGATGATCAACATTGTCTAATTTGAACTGGATTATATGAGTCTACACTGCCATATAATCCAGTTCTAAGCAGATAATCTGGATTTTATATGTCAAATTAGAAGGGGCCTAATAAAGTCCAGTTCAAACAGATAATGTGGATTATCTGATCTGATAATTGGGATTGTATGGCAGTGTTGAAGGGGGCTAAGATAATAATACTGGTCAGCTTTACAAAGCTGTTGTAATTGTTATTGAGCTCATTAATGCCGACAGCTTTATAAATCATTTGATCCACACTCATAAGTTTTCCCATAGTGAATGAGTTTCGCTTCCTGACTTTTGAAGATCAAAAGCTACTGCGTGACGTAAGAAAAGGAAGGATCCTCGTATTTTTGTTTTGTTTTGCATCCCGAAATTAAGTGGCCACTTGAATGCAGTATTCTGAGTATTCTGGAAGTATTAGGGAGAGGCGGGCGGAAGAATGATTTTACTTTAAAGTAACATCCAATCAGGCCCTTAGCCAGGATTTTGATTGGGGGGGGGGTGAGTTTGATTGGGGGCTAAGTCTGAGTGAGAGAGGGTCTATCCCAGCCTATTCTCAGGGTGGTCCGCGAAAAGGCCTTACTGGTACATTATTTAAACTGTTATGTTTATTCATATCATGATCTGATCACCATGCTCATTATATCCCACATTCATGGGGTTATTGGGATAACAATACAAAAGGTTTGCTAGGGTAGACCCTCTCCCACCCAGTCTCAGCCCCCCAGACCCACACTCAGCCCCCCGAATCAAAATCCTGGCTAAGGCCCTGATCCCAGCAAAGCTTTTGTATCATTATCCCAATATCCCCATGCATATGGGATATATTGAGCATAGGGATCACATCATGATATGAATAAACAGTTTAAATAATGTACCTGTAAGGCCTTCTCGTGGACCACCCTGAGAATTTCAGGGGGGGGGCTGAACCCCTCAAGCCCCCCACCTCCAGTTACATGCCTACATCCAAGGCTCTGTTTCTTAAACTGTGGGTCCCCTTAGCTCAGTGTGGGGGCCACAAAACTTTGGCAATAGTAAAAGATTTCTGAGCGCCACCCATTTACACAAATCTGACAGCAATATACAATGTTTTCAGTGGACTCTGCAGAAAATGCTTCAGTTAAAGCCCACAAAAAGGAGAATCAGCCTGTTAGTAAGCTTAGCAAATTATGATTTATTATCAGTAAAGGTCTGAGTTATATACCTATTTTATATATCTACTAGCCCAGTGATTTTCAACCTTTTTGAGCCACGGCACATTTTTTACATTTACAAAATCCTGGGGCACACCACCAACCAAAATGACACAAAATGACACTCTAACACAGTAATACATATAGTTAATATGTTTGTAAATGTATTTATACACTCACTTCGTGTGAAACCTGGGCCTGTTTCAATGAACACAAGATAGATATCCTGGCAGGAATGCTAGAAAGACACCGTCGCATCCCTGGTGAAAGTGAATCCAAATGAAAGATAGCTTTCGCTGTATTGCCTCGAGCTCACCGTCTTTTCTTTTTTCTTTTGTCCACCACTCATATTAGGGCCTTCATCTGTGTCATAATTTTGTCCAGGGCCCTGTTCGGCATTTGCATTTTCCCTTCTCAAAAACTTCTCCATCACTGTCACTCGCTTGTCTTGCTGTGATCCCAAATTGATGTGCAGCTGCAGCACTAACTCTAACTTTGTTTACTTAGCCGCGTCTGAGCGAATCCAAGATGGCGCGACCATAGCACTCTCACAACACTTCTTAGGTGACACGAGAGTGCTACGGTTCCATTTCTTAAAGGGACAGAGGTGCCTTATAGTTTATATATGAATGAAGTTCGAAAATAATTTCCCACGGCGCACCTGATGATCTCTCAAGGCACACTAGTGTTCCATGGCACACTGATTGAAAATCGCTGTACTAGCCATCCCCTGCCATGCATTGCTGTGGCCCAGTCTGTGTATATGAGTTTTGTGTATATATGTATATATGTGTATATATTTGTGTACGTGTATATATGTGGTTATGCTCATGTGTTGTAATGTATTTTTTATTTTTTGTCTTCTGTTGTGTTTTTCAGTGTTTTATGAGTGATGGCCACTCGTTGGCCTGATAGGTGTCTCGTGTCCAAATTTGGTGTCAATTCATCCAGTGGTTTTTGAGTTATGTTAATCCCACAAACGAACGTTACATTTTTATTTATATAAAAAGAAGAATTGCAGAGAAACGACGCTACATCTGGGGATAAGGATCCTTCCCTTTTCACCTTGAATAAGATAACCAGAGTTTCATTTATATATTGAGGGCATTAAAAAGTGAATTATTTGTAGGCAGTCAACGTTCCCACGGGATTTCCTGCAGAAAGCAGACTTCACTTTCAGACTCCTTTTCAGATTCAATTCCAGCACAGGATGACTCTTTGTTTTGCTGATTCAACTGGGCCATTTTTACCTTCACTTAAATCCAGTGGTTACGAAATAAACGAGTCTCTGAACTGTCTGACTCTGGATGATTTACTTTTCACGGACCCAGACATCTTTGTATGATATGAAACTTTCCTCACCAAATCAACAAAAGTCAACCAAAAGGCCACCACCCAAAAGAAACAACGGTTGGTTGTTATTGTTGGCACCCACTGCATACTGTGGAAAGCCCAACTTTAAAAATGTGATCTGAGTTAGCAATGCTCTGTCTAAAACTGGCTGCATCCTGTTTTCATATCAACTTGGCCAGCATAAATACCACTTCAAGTAAAATATGCCTTGTAAAGGAACCTTTTAATTAGTTTCAATTTCTCAACTGATGTTGGCTTCAGGCGCCTACTTGGTTCGCAAAATAGGAAGTTGGGGGGGGGGGGGGGAGACGAAAATGGCAATTTTCATTGGAGGGCCAAAAAGGTAGAAATTTGTCAGAGAAACAAGCATGTAGATTCAGGGCCATTTAGGCTGGATTTACACTGCCATATAAATCCAGTTTCCGAATCCAGATTAATTTTCTTTGAACTGAATTATATGTGTCTACACTGCCATATAATCCAGTTCACAGCAGATAATCTGAATTCAGAAATGGGATTATATAGCAGTGTAGATGGGGCCTCCATGGCTTTAGTGTTGGACTGCAACTCGGGAGACTAGGGCAGTGTTTCCCAACCAGTGTGCCGTGGCACACTAGTGTGCCGTGAGCGTTCATCAGGTGTGCCGTGGGAAATTGGCACTCTCCCCACTCCTAGCAGCCCCCTCACAGGTTTCCATGAAACAAATTGAGCATCTCCGCTTGGAAATATGTTTTTTGACTTTTCAAGAGTCCCCCCCCAGGAACTGTTTATAACAGCTTCATGACATCCATAGTTAACTGGAAGCAAGTTTCACTCAGGGTGAAATTTCACAAAGGTCTGGAGAACAAGCTCTGTGAGGAGCGGCTTGAAGAGCTGGGCATGTTTAGCCTGAAGAAGAGAAGGCTGAGGGGAGACATGATAGCCATGTATAAATATGTGAGAGGAAGTCATATATATGTTTTGTTCATCGAAACAGGCCCAGATTTCACATGGAGTGTATAAATACATTTAAAAACATATTAACTATATGTATTACTGTGTTAGAGTGTACTTTTGTGTCATTTTGGTTGGTGGTGTGCCCCAGGATTTTGTAAATGTAAAAAAACGTGCTGTGGCTCAAAAAAGGTTGAAAAACACTGGACTAGGGTACAAATAGGTGCTTAGCTATGGAAATGCGCTGGGTGATCTTGGGCAAACCATAGTGTTATGCCCCCACTTAGTACTGTATCGTGGACTTGGTTACCTTTACCTGCATTCCTTTGTCCTCAGCCATGTGGGCTTGGTGGGAGGGACTGTGTTTGGTGCCAAGGTGATGTCACCACCCTAACTCCTCCCCTTTTTGAGGTCATCTGAGGGGCAGGACTTCCTCTCTTTGGCCATTGCAAGAAAGAAGCCGCATGGACATGGATGGAAGTCCATTCATGCGGAGACAAAGCACCTTTTATCCACCTACAAAGCCAACCCTGCGCGCTCACCGAAGCCTGCAGTGCAAAGGAGGATCTGTCCTCAACATAGACTGCAGATTTTGGGGCTTTTACAGGACTTTGTGGGCCTAGGCTACAAAGCCAGAGGGGAACAGGAAACCTGGAATCGAAGGAATGTACCTTCACTCTGCAACAGAGGTAAGTGATTGCATCCTCTTCCTAAAGGACTCCCTTCACCCCTAAGGGGACTCAGAGCAGCTTACAGAATACACACATATGGCAAACATTCAATGCTGAGTATACACTTTATACAATTATACACTTAACAAGGACAGACAAACACAAACAAAGGTAAAGGCAGTTGTTCCCATCTCATTTTTGTCATCTTTGATGCTATGCTCAACTCCGGCCACGGGGATATGCTGTCGCTCTGTCTTCCATGCCGAGAGCTTTTCTCCAATCGATCGATGTCTTTAAGGGAGTCTTTATTACCTCCTCGCTAAAAGTAGTACCTATATATCTACTTCTGCTTTCGACCTACTAGGTGGGCAGGTGAGCTGGGGCTAACGGCAAGGGCTCACCCTGACACAAGATCCAACTGCTGACCTCTCGATCGGTAGGATTTTTCTGCAGCACAGCGGTTTAGCCTGCTGTGCTAAAACCAGCCCCTAATCCTGCTAATCAATAGCTGGAGAAAATGGAAAGTAAGTGTGCCCAGCAGAATATAGCTGCCCTTATGTCCTTAGGGCAGGGGTAGGGAACCTATGGCTCGGGAGCCAGATGTGGCTCTTTTCATGATTGCAGCTGGCTCTCCAGAGCAGCCCGGGCCTTGGTTTCCCAGCATGCAGCGGGGAGGAGTGACACAAATGCGCTGTGACTGCCGCTTCCGCACCGCCATCGCCTCCTCTTCCTCATCCCCCGCTGCTCTCGGGGCCCAGCACCCTCTTTGCTGGGGATGACGAGCCTGGCGGCGGTGCCTCATACTCATCTTCCTCTTCGTCCTCCGCTATGGGCCTCGGGGGAGCCAGCAGAGGCGGGCCTGGCCCTGGCCCCACCGGCCTCACTGTCCCCGGGGGACGGCCAGCTCATCACCCTCATTGTTGGGCAGCTCAAGAGCTGCTGCCTCTTTGACGCCTTCCGGAGGGACTGCTTCACCGACGTCGCCACCAAGGTCCGTCTTGGCCCCACGCCCTCCTCCCCCTTCATTTCTTCCTTCCTTCCTTCCTTCCTTTCTCTTCCTTTCTTTTTCCCTCTCTTTTTCTTTCATACTTTTTCCTCCCTCTCTCCCTACCTTCTTTCCTCCCTGTCTCTTCGTTCCTTCCTCTTCCATTCTTTCCTTCTCTGCTTCCTTTTCCCTCCCTCTCTCCCCTTCCTTCGTTCCTCCATTCGCCCTCTTCCTCCCTTCCTCTTCCTCCCTTTCTTTCTCCCCCTTCATCCTTTCCTTCTCTCCTTGCTTTCCCCCTCTCCCCTTCCTTCCTTCCTCCTCTTCCTTCCTTCCTTCCTTCCTTTTCTATTCTTTCCCCCCAAGTCTTCATTTCCTTCTCCTTCTTTTCACTTCCCTCTCTCTCCCCTTCTTTCTTTTCTTCTTTTCCCTTCATTATTTTACTTTTTCCTCGCTCCCTTTCCTTTCTTTTCCCCACCCTTTCCTCCCTTCCCATTTCCTTCTTTCTTTCCCCCTCCTTGTCTCTCTCCTGCTTTTCTTTTCTTCCTTTTCCATAGTTCGTTCTTCTTTTCTTTCTTCCTGTCTCCCCTCCCTCCTTTCTTTCCTCTTTCTTTCTTTCTTTCTTTCTTTCCCCCTTCCTTCCTTCCTTCCTTCCTTCCTTCCTTCCTTCCTTCCATCTTCTCTTCCTTCCCAGAGTCCTGAGCATGCCTTTTGCAGAGCCAGGTCTGACGTGCCCCGTCATTCTGCCAGGGGAATCCTTTTCTCATAGTATGTACGTATATACTCACATTTAGTTGAATTCAGTCTTAAAATATATTATATATATTATATGGCTCTCACTGAAATACATTTCCAACTATTTTACTTTCATGGCTCTCTGAGTCAAAAAAGTTCCCGACCCCTGGATTAGGGTGAAGCAGCAGCCTCTCTACCTTCAAGGACTGGTATAAAAAGATATACGCACCATCAGTGAAACAAAGGAATGCAAACTTTTGTGAATAACTTCATTTCATATGCTTTGTGAAACTTCCATTAAAAAAAAACCCTGGTAATGTAATGTAATGTTTTATGATGGGCCATCTCTTCATAAACAAGGGCTAAATCTTCCAATCTGATTTCTGAAGCACATATTTCTGAGGAAATCCCATTGTAGGAGCAGGAATTGGCTAAGTGCAAGGATTGTTTTTCTTAATACTGAATTTCTACCATGACTGCAGTTGGGGTGCACTCTTGAATCCAGTGGTGGTCACAATGTGGTCTATTGAGTGGCCAAGAATCCTTTGTTCCAATAGCTATATTCCTGGAGTAAATTATGCACGTTTAGCAATGACATGCCCCCCCCCCAAATTAGGAACTGCCATTTATAACAAAATTTTGGAAGTTTTAGAGTTCTGAAATGTTTACCACCACAACTTTAGTAACACTGTAGAAGCAAAGCACCAGCGCCACCTAGAACTTTAGTTTTGTAAGTACTTTAGAACCATTTAGAACCATGATTGCCCAGGCCTAATAAATATACATCACAAATATATCAGAAAATGGTTTTTAATCCTTTATTAGTCCCATTTGTTTAATGTTCATTTGTTAAAATGTAATTTTAGTTATACCATGCTTAATTTGTTGCAGTGCTTCACTATTGCTTGATGTTGACGTTTAATATGTTTTTCTTTGAGTTATGGTTGTTTATATTCTGACTGCACTTTATGGCATCGAACGTTTTCCGCTGTCTGTTGTGAACTGCCCTGAATCCCCATGGGGAGGGGCCATGGGTGGTGCAACCCTTGTGCTGCTGAACTGCTGACCTGGAAGTTTGCAGTTTGAATCTGTGAGACGGGGAGAGCTCCTGCTGTCAACCCTAGCTCCTGCCAACCTAGCAGTTCGAAAACATGCAAATGTGAGTAGCTCAATAAGCACTACCTCAGTGGGAACGGCAAAAAAACCACTGCTCCATGCTGGCCACACGACCAGGAGATGTCTATGGACAATGCAGGCTCCTGGGCTTGGAAACCGAATTGAGCAACTCCCCCATTACTGGAGATGAGAGCCAGAAATGAAAGGCCTTTGCTTGTGTATTTGTGTGTCATTGTATTTAATTGTAACAAGTCATTGAATGTTTGCCTGTGTATGTTTATATGCTGTAATCGGCTCTGAATCCCCTTGGGAAGACAGGCAGAATATAAATAAAGTGTTGTTATTATTATTATTATTAAATAAAGTTTTATTATAGGGCAGGATAGAAATAAAGTTATTATTATAAATACATTGTATGTTATTGAATTCAAAAATTAATTTAGTTAATATACTTATTATTATTTTATTGTTATATGTATTTATATCCCCCCTTTTTCTCTCTTAAAAAAGATTCAAAGCAGCGAACAGTCCTGAAAGCAATACAATACACAACTTAAAACATATAAACACTAAAATAGAACTAAACCAGGGACTATTAAAACCATAGTTATGATCTTGCCCATGGAGATGAACATTTTATAATTTGTACAAAGAATACAATGCTCTTCTTTGGCAATGTAGTGCTAAAGAGCCTTGATGTGGATAGAAGTTCCATAGGAAAACAGTTGCAATGACCTTATGATGTAGTTCTGAAAGCAATGGTTCTCAGCCAGGAAAACTTCAAATATCGTTCGATATAAACTCCCAGAATCTCTGGCCATCAGCCAGCCTGGCTGGGAATTTTGTGCTTTGAAAAAAGGAAAAGGCACCCTCCCATAAAAGACGATCACACAAGACTTAAAAGAAAAAAAAGGGAATAGCCCAAAGAGAACTGGGAACAGAAAATAAGTGTTTGAGGTGGCACCTTTGTCTCTGGCAAAAAAAATCCATATCTAGGTTCACCCACATTTATGGCAGGCATCCTCAGACCTCACAACCTTTGAGGATGCCTGCCATAGATGTGGGCAAAACATCAGGAGAGAATGCTTCTGGAACATGGCCGTACAGCCCAGAAAACGCACAGCAACCCAGTGATATGTCAAATAAATAAATGAATAAATAGGAACAGGATCCTTGTTCTGATTATCATGGGGCTACAAGTCATCTCCAAATTATAGTGATCTATTCTAGAGGGTTGTTTTTTTGGGGTGGGGGGTGTTTTGGCCTTTCTCTGGGGCTGAAAGGGTTTCCATGGTTAAGTGGGGATTCAGACCGTGGTTTCGGTTATGCCAAGGAATTCTTGAATTTGTAGTTTGGTGAGGCACCAGCACTCTTCGCTAGAGAAGGCTAAAGACCTTGTAAAACTACAAATCCAACTATTCTGGAACATTGGGCCATAGCAAAGTGATATGTGTAACTAAGGGCCCTTGCACACAACCATACAATCCACAATATCAAAGCAGAAAATCCCACAATATCTGCTTTGAACTGGGTTATCTCAGTCCACACTGCCATATAATCCAGTTCAAAGCAGATAATGTGCGATTTTATACAGCTGTGTGGAAGGGGTCTAAGGGCCCCACACAGTCTTATAACCCAGAATATCAAGGCAGAAAATCCCATATTTGCTTTGAACCGGAATATATGGCAGTGTGGACTCAGTTAACCCAGTTCAAAGCAGATAATGTGGGATTTTATTCAGCTGTGTGGAAGGGGTCTAGGGGCCCCACACAGTCTTATAACCCAGAATATCAAGGCAGAAAATCCCATAATATTTGCTTTGAACTGGAATATATGGCAGTGTGGACTCAGTTAACCCAGTTCAAAGCAGATAATGTGGGATTTTATACAGCTGTGTGGAAGGGGTCTAAGGGCCCCACACAGTCTTATAACCCAGAATATCAAGGCAGAAAATCCCACAATATTTGCTTTGAACTGGAATATATGGCAGTGTGGACTCAGTTAACCCAGTTCAAAGCAGATATTGTGGGATTTTCTGCCTTGATATTCTGGGTTATAGGGCTATATGGAAGGGCCCAAAGAAAAATGCCAAGGCTTGATTAACAAAAATTATACTATCCTAAAATCTCATATAGTCTGAAAAATGGTATAAAAATGCCTTAATTGCATTTTGTTCAACCTCTTCTATCAAAACCACCGGAGAGATGTCTTACATTTGCTCGCCTGTTTGCTTGCAGGTAAACATTTCAGTTTATTAACTCCGAAGAAATCGTATTGCCTTCCAGCTTTGGGATTTCAGCACTCGCCGATGTTGGATTGTTCAGTTGTCGAAACAGTCTTGTTACAGGTATTGTAATCTAGAGCACGCTGTGTATTTTTAGAGGCCGAATTCTCCATAGTGTGCTTCACTGGTGCCTTAATGCAAAGATGGGAGGAAAGCTGACTATGAACAGCTAACCATTTGATAAGAAACATAGGCCGCTCAGTTTTGTAGATAAGCCTTGTACATTGCAACATGAACTGCCATGTTTAAGCTTCCCTTTCAAGAGGCTCGCTTGGCCAAGCATCAAAGACGGCAGCCCTTGTATTCAGATATATACATATTTGCAGGAAAATGTTTTGCATGGCTCTGTCACCCTCTATCAGAGTGCAGGGGACTCTTTGGAGATAAGAGGCAACTTGGGGAAAAAATGTAACACGTGTGTGAAATTGTTGGCACAAACTCTGTGGCATAGTGCTGAAAGATTTTAAATAATATTTCATTCCTTCTTGAAAGGATCTGTCCAGTTCAGAAATGTTTCAGATGTGTTGCCTTTGCGTTCCCCCTTCACAGATTTGGGGACAAACTGTACTTTGGGTGACATAAAAGTAAGCATACAAGGCTCCCCCACCCCTGTAATTAATAATTTCAGATAAACACCTAAATTGCTGAAAATGTAATTTCTTCTATCCAGATCACAGTTATTTATTTATTTACTACATTTTTATACCGCCCCTCTCAGCCCAAAGGTGACTCAAGGCGGTTTACATAAGGCAATTACTGCCCTCCAGATAAAACACAATTAAAACACTAAAGCAATAACCATATAAACAGCTAACAATTAACAATTAAAAAATACAAAAACAATTCTCAGCATCTCGTTAAAATCACTTTCCGTCACATCATCATCATTCCATTTAGGTTGCTAGGTAGAAGATTAAGGTCCAGGACCTCAAAGGTAGCATTCTCGGAAATTCTACCGGTTCCACGCACAGGGACAGCCAGACAAGCAGAGCTCAGGAGCTTCAATGCGTGGATGAGGCAGTGGTGTCGAGAGGAAGGGTTTAGATTTGTTAGGAACTGGGGGACATTTTCGGGAAAGCCAAACCTTTACAAAAGGGACGGGTTACACTTGAACGAAAATGGAACCAGACTGCTGGCAATTAATATTAAAAAGGCTTCAGAGCAGCTTTTAAACTGATTCCTAGGGGAAAGTCGACAGGAGCTGGGCAGCTTCCGGTTCGAGAGGGTGAAACGGCAAGTATGGAGGATGAAATTTACGCACAAATGGCTGAGTCAACAGAAAAGATAGAAAGTAGTCAAGAGGTAGGACATGGTTGGCCTTCTACAAATTCTCATAAACAGCCAAAGTTGAAAGGGCATCAGAGCAATAAATATAAATGTCTGTACGCAAACGCTAAAAGCCTTCGAACAAAAATAGGGGAGTTGGAATGTTTGGCAAAAGAAAAAAAATTGATATTATTGGCATAACAGAAACCTGGTGGACAGAGGAAAACAATTGGGACACAAACATTCCAGGTTAGAAACTGTACAGGAAAGACAGGAGAGGGAAAAACGGTGGCGGTGTGGCCTTGTACATAAATGAAGAGCTAGAATCTCATGAATTAGAATTTCAAGAGAATTCAAACTCACCTACAGAAGCATTGTGGGTAAAAGTCCCAGGACAAAAAACTAATCTAGCATTAGGGATCTGCTATCGCCCTCCCAACCAAACTCCAGAGGCAGACTGCTATCTGGAAAATGAAATTAAACAGGCCTCAAAAAGCAATAAATTAGTCATAATGGGGGACTTCAACTATCCCCGAATAGATTGGCTAAATTCTTGTTCTACGCATGAAAGAGAGACAAGGTTCCTCGACATGCTAGCTGATTATTCCCTTGAGCAGATGGTCATGGAACCAACCAGGGGAAAGGGGATCCTGGACTTGGTGCTAACTAATGAACAAGATCTTGTTCAAGATGTCCTTGTAACTGAGCCCATAGGTACCAGTGACCACAAAACAATAACCTTCAACTTAAGTTTGGATAGCAAACTGTCAGTGAAAACAAACACAGAGATCTTAAATTTTCACAATGGGAATTTCACCAAAATGAGAAAAATAGTAAAGAACAAACTAAAAGGAACAGTAAAAAAAATCAAATCCCTCCAAAATGCTTGGAAACTGTTTAAAAATACTTTAAAACAAGCCGAACTAAAATGCATTCCTAAAATAAGAAAGAGGCCGGAAAGTCCAAGAGGACATCGGTATGGCTTACAAATGAAGTAAAAGATGTGATTGGAAAGAAGAAAAACTCATTTAAGAAATGGAAGGCTCTTCCTACTGAGGAGAACAGAAAGGAACACAAGCACTGGCAAACTAAATGCAAAGCAACCGTCAGGAAAGCCAAGAGAGATTTTGAGGCACATATAGCTAAGAACATTAAAAAAATAGCAAAAACTTCTTTAAGTACATCAGAAGCAGAAACCCAACTAGAAAAGCAGTTGGGCCACTTGACGAAAATGGTAAGAAAGGGACAATAAGTGAAGACAAGGAGATTGCTGAGTGGCTAAATGACTTCTTTGCCTCCGTTTTCACACAGGAGGACAGACAACATATGCCTGCAGCTGAGTCAGTTTTTTCAGGGAGGGAATTAAATGAATTAAACCAGATAGAGATAAACAAGGAAGATGTTCTCACATGCCTTACTAAACTAAATGTCAACAAATCACCAGGGCCAGATGGCATCCACCCCAGAGTTCTTAAGGAACTCAAGTGTGAAATTGCTGAAATTCTAGCCAAAATATATAACCTTTCTCTAAGATCAGGCACTGTACCCGAGGACTGGAGGGAGGCAAATGTAACTCCGATCTTCAAGAAAGGATCCAGGGGTGATCCAGGAAATTATAGGCCAGTTAGTCTAACCTCAGTTCCAGGCAAAGTGATGGAAAACATTATTAAAGAAAAAATTACTAAGCACATAGAAGAACAGGCATTGCTGAAGGAAAATCAACATGGTTTCTGCAAAGGCAAATCATGTCTTACTAACTTGATAGAATTCTTTGAGGGTGTAAATAAACATATAGATAAAGGGGACCCAGTCGATATTGTTTACCTTGACTTTCAAAAGGCTTTTGACAAAGTCCCTCACCAAAGGCTCCTAAATAAGCTCTTCAGCCATGGAATCAGAGGACAGGTCTTGTCCTGGATTGGAACCTGGCTAAACTGTAGGAAACAAAGGGTGGTAATAAATGGACACTTCTCTGGGTGGAAAGAGGTGAGAAGTGGCGTACCCCAAGGTTCAGTTTTAGGACCATTACTTTTTAATTTATTCAAAAATGATCTGGATGTAGAAGTAAATTGTGAGGTAGCAAAGTTTGCAGATGACACTAAACTGTTCAGGGTAGTTAAAAATGAAACTGACTGTAAAGAGCTCCAGAAAGATCTCTCGAAATTGAGTGAATGGGCAACAAAGTGGCAAATGCATTTTAACCTAAACAAGTGTAAAGTCATGCACATCAGGGCAAAGAACCCCAAATACACTTATCAACTGATGGGATCAAAGCTTTCTGAGAGAAACCAGGAAAGGGATCTTGGGGTTTTGGTGAACAGCTCAATGAAGATGTCAACCCAGTGCGCAGCAGCAGTGAAAAAAGCAAATTCTATGCTTGGCATGATCAGGAAGGGAATCGAAAATAGGTCGGCAAATGTTGTATTGCCTCTCTACAAATCTATGGTGAGGCCACATCTGGAGTACTGTGTACAATTCTGGTCACCGCACCTCAAGAAGGATATAACGGAACTGGAAAAGGTACAGAAAAGGGCAACAAGAATGATCCAAGGGATGGAGCGGCTCCCTTATGAAACCAGGTTGCAACGCCTTGGTCTTTTCAGCCTTGAAAGACGGCGTTTAAGAGGTGACTTGATCGAAGTGTATAAAATCATGCATGGGATAGAAAAGGTGAACAAAGAAAAATATTTTCTCTGTCACACAACACTAGGACTAGGGGCACTCCTAAAGCTCCAAGGTAGGAAAGTTAGGACTAATAAAGGAAATATTTCTTCACCCAGAGGGTCATTGGGTTATGGAACTCACTTCCAGAGGAGGTTGTGACAGCTGTCAGCCTGGACAGCTTCAAGGCAGGATTAGACAGATTCATGGATACCAAGGGAATCAGTAGTTACTGAAATGGACATCCAAGTGCCACCTCTGTGTTGATGGAGGCAGGCAGGATTTCCCGGGTACTGGTTGTGGGGGGTCGGGAGCAGGTGAGGGTTTTGCCCTCCTTTCTGCTAGAGATCCCCGTGTACAACTAGTGGGCCACTGTGTGACACAGAATGCTGGACTAGATGGGCTGAGGCCCGATTCAGCATGGCTCTTCTTATGTTCTTATGTTCTTATGTTCATAGGTCTAATTAAACAATTATATTTCTTCTCCAAATGCCTGCTCGAACAGCCAGGTATTGACTTTCTTACGAAATGTCAGGAGGGAGGGGGAGAGATACATCAAACAATATAAAACAGCCTAACTATAAGCTTAATACTAAATAAGGATCAACCAAAAATCAAACTAACAACCCTAGCAGATATAACCCTATTGTGCCCACCAGAACTAACCCATTAAGCCCATAACGGACTCTTTTGTGTATTGCCATACTGCAGTGTTTTTCAACCTTTTTTGAGCCCTGGCACATTTTTTACTTTTACAAAATCCTGGGGCACACCACCAACCAAAATGACACAAAATGACACTCTAACACAGTAATACATATAGTTAATATGTTTTTAATGTATTTATACACTCTGTGAAACCTGGGCCTGTTTCGATGAACACAATATATATATATATATATATATGACTTCCTCTCACATATTTATACATGGCTATCATGTCTTCTCTCAGCCTTCTCTTCTTCAGGCTAAACATGCTCAGCTCTTCAAGCCGCTCCTCATAGAGCTTGTTCTCCAGACCTTTGTGAAATGTCACCCTGAAATTTGCTTCCAGTTAACTATGGATGTCATGAAGCTGTTATAAACAGTTCCTTGGGGGGAGGCAACTCTCCAAAAATCCAGTAAAATAGTCAAAAAAACAAAACACAACATTTCCAAGTGGAAAGGCTCAATTTGATTCTCGGAAACCTGTGAGGGGGCTGCTAGGAGGGGGGAGAGTGCCAATTTCCTACGGCACACCTGATGATCGCTCACGGCACACTAGTGTACCACGGCACACGGGTTGGGAAACACTGCCATACTGCATTCCTTTTGATCTCCAATTTCCCGAAGGCAGACCATTAAACGGACTGACATGTCAAATGCTCCAATGACAGTTTGTTAAATTTCCTGTCACTTACAACAGCCAAACAGAGATGATGCTCCATGGAGTCCTCCGCCACTCTGAGTATGGATTCTAGCTGGTTGGTTTGTCAGCCAATCAGGAGCTGGCATGGGTTTCTTGAACGACTACCAAAGGAAATAAAAATGCTCTGTATTCACAATTGTGGTTCATTAGTACTTTGGAGTACTTTCTACACTGACATCTTTTTTTCGCCATTAAGAATAAATATCTGGTTTTGTCTTCCAACCCAGTGTTTCCCAACCAGTGTGCCGTGGCACATTAGTGTGCCATGAGCGATCATCAGGTGTGTCGTGGGAAATTGGAACCTCCAATACCCTTTCTTCCCCCTCCTGCCGAACACTTTTTCTTCTCCACTCGGGCTCCTTTCTTCCCAGCCTCGTGAGCATGTTCAGGAGGGGAAGGGGAGGGAGGAAGACGTGACCCGTGTGGGCGCTACTGCGCAGACTTGGCCCACATCTTCCTCCCTCCCCCTCCCCTCCTGAACACGCTCACACTGCCCCCTCGGATCAAAATGGCAGCAGAAGCGGCAGTGTAGAAGAAAAAGTCAGTGTTCGGTAGGAGGGGAAAGAAAGGGCGCGAAGGGGAAGGGGAGGAAGAGGTCTCTGTCGAAAGCTGGCATGGGCAAACTTGGACCTTCCAGGTGTTTTGGACTCCAACTCCCACCATTCCTAGCAGCCTCAGGCCATTTTCCTTTTCCCCCCTCAGCCACTTAAGCAGGAAAGGGCCTCAGGCTGTTAGGAATGGTGGGAGTTGAAGTCCAAAGCACCCAGAGGGCCAACGTTTTCCCATGCCTGTTTTAGGGACTTTAAAGTGGTGAGCCTCCTTCCAACATTGTGATTCTGGATAGAAAACAAACAACAACATAACATAACATTGTTTGAGTCCACAGTGCTCTCTGGGTGTAGGTGAACTACAACTTCCAAACTCAAGGTCAATTCCCAAGAAAACCCTTTCAGTACCTTCTGTTGGTAATGAGAGTTCAATATGTCAAGTTTGGTTCAATTCCATTGTTGCAAGAGTTCAGGATGCTCTTTGATTGTGTGTTAACTATAAATCCCAGAAACTGTAACTCCCAAATATCAAGGTCTATTTTCCCCAAACTTCATCTGTGTTCACATTTGGGCATATTGAGTATTCATGCCAAGTTTGGTCCTGATCCAACATTGTTTCAGTCCACAGTGCTCTCTGGATATAGGTGAACTACAACTCCAAAACCCAAGATCAATGCCCACCAAACTCTTATAGTATTTTCTCTTGGTTATGGGAGTTCCGTGTGGGAAGTTTGTGTCTTTCTGCCATTCCTGCCAGGATATCTATATTGTGTTCATCGAAACAGGCCCAGGTTTCACACTGAGTGTATAAATACATTTAAAAACATATTAACTATATGTATGACTGTGTTAGAGTGTCATTTTGTGTCATTTTGGTTAATGGTGTGCCCCAGGATTTTGTAAATGAAAAAAAATGTGCCACGGCTCAAAAAAGGTTGAAAAACACTGTTCTAACCCATTTGTGTCTGAGTTGCCCTGGATAAGCTAAACATGCCGGGCTTCTGAACCCGCAGTTTGGCAGTAGCTGAAGTCGCTCAACAAGTTTGTGGGTAAAAGTTAATATCAGAACCAGATCTGGTGTAATTTGTGGGTATATCAGAAGTAGGAGGGCATCTTGGGCTCGTCAGGACCAAATCTTGTTTCAGTCTGTCCCACACCTGCAAGATCCCCCTTTTCTGCTTAATGATGTTAAAGCATTGCTGACAGAGGAACAATGAGAATGAAGGCTAGGAATGTGGGGATTTGTAAAAAGCCACCATGATGTAAAGGCATGTGTCAGCAGCCAGAATTCTGATTAGCTACTGTCTCTAGCTTGCTTCTGAGACAAACGGTTGTAACTGCCACACTCAGAGTGTGAAGAGAGCGCTGACTGGAAACAACTAGGAAGGAAATGGCTGCCAACTCTCTGAAACCTGATCACTTCTGGGGCATGAAGCATATTTTAAAAACTGTTTGAAAGGACCGTTTATTCCTTCTGTTCTCTGTGAGAATTCAGAGAGACTGTTGTATATATTGTTGCTCTGTTTAACCTTTTTGAACTGTAGTAAAGTTACTGTTACTTGCTACACAAATCTGAGTGACACATTATTATACTGCAGGATATATTTTGGTTGAGAAACAGTGGTAAATCTTCTATTTATTTATATCTACAAAGTCCAACAAGGAACACGCTTGCAACTATTAAGTTTTCCAGTTGGTAGTCCTCCTCCCTCTACCCATGGAATGGAAGGCCCACAGAAAAATGTGTTTTTTAAAATAACATTAATTGCCCTCATAGTCTTTATCATAATCCACATTAATTCAGGAATGAATTCATTTGGCCTGTTAAATGTCATCTCATTAATGAAATCATAGTCAAAGGCTGCTTAATTAATCAAATCTGAACAAATTTGCATATGAATAAAAGATTTATTCTGAAGCAGTTTATTTTCATCCCAGATGATCTATATGCCTGCTGTAGCAGCCATTATGTCATGTGAAAGAAATAATTAAGAGAATGCATATAATCTATAGTTCTTGTGAGCAATGTGATTAGTCAAAGGCAGCAATTAATCAATTAAAAATGGCAGGTTTAATTGTCTTAAGACCAAATGATTTGGCATGTAGATGCTTTTTTTTTTACTTTAATCTTAAATAGTTGTGGTTGTTATTTGCCATCAAACAGACTTTATGAAAGGGACATGTCCAAGTTCCCTAGTCATAAACTGTCTTCCTCAAGTTCGGCAAACTTAGGCTGTGCCATCCTTGACTTGAATAAATTCACAAGTACTGCAGCCTCTCTCTTTTTCTACTACTTCGACTTTACCAGGCACTATCCACTTTCACCAGGCTAGGTCCAAAGTATATCAGTCTCAGTTTAGAGCAGAAGTTCGCAACCTGTGGGAGAACAGGTGTTTTGCCCTGCAACTCCCAGAAATCCCAGTGAGTTCAGACCATACTCAAAGTCAAGACTAGCACTGAATCCGCCAGGGAAGCCAGTGCAGTTCCCGCAAGATCGGTGTAATATGGCAGCTCACAGGAACTCCTGCGAGCAGCCAGGCTGCGGCATTCTGCAACAACTTGAGTTTCCGGGTCACAGTCAGAGGCAGGCCAGTGTAGACAGCATTACAGTAGTCTAACCTTGAGATAGCCATAGCTTGGACCACCGTGGCCAGATCGTACCGGGACATGTACGGGGCCAGCCTCCTAGCCTGTTGAAGATGGAAAAATGCCACTCTGCTGACAGAGGAGACTTGGACCTCCATTGACAGCAGAGGGTCCAAAAGGACTCTAAGGCTTTTTACTGATGATGACGGGCATAGTGCCACGCCATCCAGGGTTGAAAGCTGGACATCCCTACCACCCGGATGACCCAGCCAAAGAATCTCCGTCTTCGCTGGCTTCACCTTTAACCTACTGGCTCGCAGCCATCCAGTAACGGCTTCAAGGCAAAGATGGAAGTTATCGGGTATGGATTCGGGTCGGCCTTCCATCTTCAGAATGAGCTGAGTGTCATCAGCGTATTGGTGACAATCAAGCCCAAAGCTACGTACCAGCTTAGCAAGTGGTCGCATATAGATGTTGAATAACAGAGGAGAGGGAATGGCCCCCTGGGGAACCCCACAAACTAAGGGGGAACCCTCGGAGATCAACTCTCCCCTCCTCACTCGTAGCCGGTTCTGGAGGAAGGAAGACAGCCAGTTTAAGGATGTCCCCCTCACCTCGGCCCCGGCAAGGCGGTGAGTCAAAAGATAATAATCGACTGTATCAAACACTGCAGTGAGGTCCAATAACACAAGCAGCGCCAATCTGCCTTGATCTAGCTGGCAACGTAGCTGATCTGAGATGGAGACCAGGACCGTCTCCATCCCATGCCCAGAATGGAAGCCGGACTGGAAGGGATCTAGCCAAGCTGTGTCATTCAGGAAGGTCTGCAACTGCTCCATTGCTGCCCTCTCAATCATATTGCCCAGAAACGGTAAATTCAAGACTGGGCGGTAATTGGAGGGGACCGAAGGATCTAAACCCGGTTTCTTCAGCAATGGAGAAACCACAGCCTCTTTTAATCCCTCCAGAAACACTCCTTGCTCAAGGGAGGTATTGATTATATTCAACAGAAGGCTACGTAACCCCTCCAGGCAAGATTTCGTTGGTAGCGTTCAGAATGCTCTTTGATTGTAGGTGAACTACAAATCCCAGCAACTACAACTCCCAAATGACAAGGTCTATTTTCCCCAAACTCCATCAGTGTTCACATTTGGGCATATTGAGTATTCGTGCCAAGTTTGGTCCAGATCCATCTTTGCTTGAATCCACGGTGCTCTCTGGATGTAGATGAACTACAACTTCCAAAACTCCAGTGAATGAAAAAAACATCCTGCATATCAGATATTTACATTACAATTCATAACAGAAGCAAAATTACAGTTATGAAGTAGCAATGAAAATAATTTTATAGTTGGGGGTAACCACAACATGAGGAACTGTATTAAGGGGCCATGGCTTTAGGAAAGTTGAGAACCGCTGTTCTAGCCCAATCACCATTGATAAGAGCTGTAGTCCAGCACATCTTGGGAAGACTAGTATAGACTAACCTCAATTCATGAGTGGCACGCGTATGTTGATATATCCGCATTATCCTTCACCACACTCTAACATGGCAGTGGAGGGGACATCTTGTTTTCCAAAGAATGCGGCGTATCAACGGCATCCTCTTCCAGAAGCTGCTTATCGCATGGAGCATGGATTGAAAGAGACAGGATGTCCAAGCAAAACAGACCGAGAAGATGTTTTGTTTATACATTACCTACCAAAAGTCCTGACATACACAAGATGTCCATTGTTATTTTTCCTCTTCGCATCAGAACGCTGACCCTCCTGGATGTGTTCTGACTCCATTGTTTGCATTCCAGTTTTTGGCCTTCAATTTGGCCCATCTTCTGCTATGGCAAAGGTAAATATCCTTGGAAGGAAACTCTTATCCTCCTGCCATCCCTTTCCATTTCCTCCCAGGACAGTTGAAAAAGACACTGGTGTACGGACTTGGCTATCGTTGGCTATCTGCACAAAGGTGTACATCAGGACCTGCTATGTCCAGAGAAACAAACCAGGAAGATGGAAAGAGGTTTTCGTTCGTCAGCAAGACCACTGATCCTTGTGATCCGGTATCCTGCTGATGACAATGGCCAGTGACAGGTGCCCTTCCAGAGGAAGGAGACCTCTTAAAAGCTGAACTTCCCCTGTTGGGTTAAGCTACAAAGGGCATCTTCCTCCATGTGTCCCAAAGCAAAAGGAAAGGTAGTTTAGGGACTTTCTCAACCCTTCCAATCCTCATATGTATTATTTTCTTCTTTTTTTTGTACTAGAAGGGTGACGATATTGCTGCCCTGTCATATTCATGAGTACTGTTTCCCAGTCTAAGCAAACAGCAAGAGCAATCGATTCCAATACCATTAAGTATCAACCTGTGCAATCACCCACATTTCCACATTACTTACTTACTTACTTACTAACTATATTTTTATATACTTCCTCTCTCGGCCCGAAGGCGACTCGAGGCGGTGTACACATGGCAAGAACTGCCCACAGATAAAATACATCAACAATTAATGAAACAACCAAATAAAACACAAATTTAGCAATTAAAATTTAAAAAAACACAATAATAATAATAATATAATACACTTTATTTATATTCCGCTCTTCTCACCCCGAAAGGGGACTCAGAGCGGATTACAGGTACACATACTTAGCAGACAATCCCTGCCGTTTCCACATACACACATATAGATGAACAGAGGCAAACTCTGGCCACCAGAGGGAGCTGACGCACTTCTCATCTCTCAGCGTTCCCAGCGTCCCTTGTTGTTCCTTCCGCATTCCTCAGCGTTCCTGGAGTTCTTTAATGGCCTCATAATTCAGTCAAAATTTGCCTCCCCACTTAAAGTGGTACCTTTATCTCCTACTTGACAGATGTAACTGTCTTTCGAGTTGCAAAGGTCGACAGCAGGCTACACTTAAAGGTCGAGCACCCATCCCAACCCAGGCAGGCCTCAAACTCATAACAGTTTTTCTCCATGTTTTTGAACTGATTGACTTAGCTGGATTGTTTATCATCGTATTGTCGTTATTTCTCTTCAACCTTTTTACTGGAACTTTATTTTGCTTCAATAGAAGAGCTAGTTTCGCAAGTTCTGTCTGGTGTGTGTGTTTCAGAGGGGTATTCCTTGTCTGTGGTGAAACAGTAGAAGGGGCTGGGATCTCACAGAACTGATTCTCTTCCTATTAGTCTTCTTCACTGTCCAACTTTCAAAAGCAGAGAAAGAAGCTGGAAATACGATAGCAATGACAGATCTTTACATCGGTTGATCAAGTCTAGTTCTTTCTTAGTAGCCCACCACAGTCCAAGCTTTCTCTTGATTTTATGGCTGCAGTCTAGTCCAGTGTTTCCCAACATTTTTTGAGCCGTGACACACTTTTAACATTAAAAAAATCCGGGGACACATCACCAACCAAAATGACACTCTAACACAGTAAAGAACGGCTGGGGGATGGTGGCCTGCTGGGAGCAGCTGCTGGGAGTGCCAAAGCCGGGGGGAGGGGCGGAGCCAGACCGCACCATGCCACGCCCCTTCCCCCCAGCTTCAGCTATCCCAGCAGCTGCTCTAGCCTTGAGGGGGCAGTGCCAAGCCAGCGGGGGGCAGAGCCAGCACAATGATGGCTTGGCACTGCCCCCTCAAGGCTGGAGCAGCTGCTGTGAGTACCAAAGCTGGGGGGAGGGGGCGGAGCCAGGCCGCGCCATGCCACGCCCCTCCCCCTGGCTTCAGCTATCCCAGCAGCTGCTCCAGCCTTGAGGGGGCAGTGCCAAGCCAGCGGAGGGCAGAGCCAGCACAATGCTGGCTTGGCACTGCCCCCTCAAGGCTGAAGCAGCTGCTGGGAGTGCTGAAGCCGGGGGAGGGGTGGAGCCACACTGCACCATGCCCCACCCCCTCCTCCTGGCTTCAGCTCTCCCACAGCTGAAGCTGAAGCCGCGCAGAGGAGGAGCATGAGCAGTGGATGGGCTTCAGTGGGCGGGGCTCCTCCTCCACGCAGCTTCAGTGAGCGAGGGCGAGATTCATGGCGGATTGGAGGCTGGCTGGGGAAACAGTCGAAGGAGGCGGCGCCCCGGGCCCCTTCTTCTTTTTCTTCGCCGCCGCCCGGTCTTTCCTCCTCCTTCCCCAAGCAGCAGGAGTTCAGCAGGAGGAGGCGGGAAGGAGGGGGGGGCAGAGAGCTTTTCTCGCAGCACAGCGTGTAGCAACTCAGCCCCCATTCCAGCCGGGGGGGCGGGGCGCCGCCCCGGGGGTCCTGATTGCTTTGGACCAAGATGGAGGGGAAGCAGGGACTGATCGGTATGCATCACCGACTGACAGTTTACAATGGGATGACACCTGGCCTTCTGCTTATTCAGATGATGAAGGCCAGCCAGATTCCGGCTCGGGTTGCGAATATGGGAGACCGGGAGGATTTGGTTCTTAGGAGCGCTTGTTTCCACCAGCTGCGGAGGAAGATATGGAAACCGAGTCGGAGGCACTTTCCCAGGAAGATAACGGGGCAGATGGCGCTGAACCTCCGAGGAGCTTTGACCGTAGGAGTAGTATTGTGGTTACACGGAAAGATTGGAAGCGGGGCCTGGAGAGGTGTTGGTCCCACAAGGGTGGGACTTAAGTTTACACTCTGTGGGAAAGTTCCTCAGTTTGGCGGCCACGTCGTTGCTGGAGAGACGTAGCAGTTTGCTGTCTTCCTGGATGCCATAGTCTGGCTTGTCTTGCCAAGTACTTTCCAAGAACCTTGCTGATTTCCATGAAATTTGGATTGCTTTGCCTTGTTTGCGGATCCTGATTGCCAAGAGATTTTTCGGTCTTTGGATTATTAGATGAACATTGCTAATTGCTAATTGCCTTGGACTATTTCACTTTCCTTTCATTGGACAATTTATCTTTTTCACCTGCTATCCTTTTGATTCAATAAATAGTTAATTGACATTGTCTCTGTGTGTGTGATTACGGGGTGGAGCTAGGGCCCGCGTTGTGACACAGCAGGAGGTCTGTCATGGCACACTAGTGTGCCGCGTCACAGTGGTTGGGAAACACTGGTCTAGTCTACCATGATTTTCACTATCTGGATATTTTCATTGTCTACTTTAAAGCTTTGCAAATCACCGGTGGCCATTATTTTTGTTTCCTCACTATTCAGCTGTAAATCTGCCTTTGCACTTTCATTCTTGACTTTCTTCAGTAATTGTTCCATCTTTGCTTTTTCCTGCTAGTAGTATGGTGTCATCCCTGTATCTGTTTCAAGCAACAGGGACGGAACCCACTCACATTCTTGCTAAAACATATTCACAAATACGCAAAAACAAAAGGATGGCTCACAGATTGGAAACTCTTACTATACATTCCAGTCCCCAAGAAAGGACACATCAAGGGTTGCAGTAAACCCAGCCTCAAAGGAAAGTGACAAAGCCAAATGTCTCGCCACTCTTGCTCTTAGACATAAATTAGCCGATCGTTTCACTAAGAAGTATACATAATGTCCTTTGCTAAAGTAGCTTTTCCTCTCCCAAGTGTTCTAAATATACACATCCACTAGTGGTTTTTTTTTACTATTTCCTGAAAGAAAGGGAATGAGTTGAGTTACTATCTTTAAAATATATATGGTGATTCATATGTTCTTTTCACACATTAAGAAGTTATGACGTATCCCATACATGATTTCTCCCTAGAGATTGTGAACTTTTCGAACCGCATTCTTTCCATCACCACTTAAACACAATAATGTGATGTTAACCCCTTTCTCTTAATTAATTAAGAGAAATTTATTTATTGATCGTATCAGAAGCGAACCAAGTGTACAGTTGTAATGTATTTAAAAAACACAAATTTTAAAAACTTGGCATTATATTAAATGTTCTTTGACCAGTAGCTGACCACTTGGAGTGCCTCTGATGTTGCTATAAGGAGATCCTCCATTGTGCATGTGGCTGGGCTCCGACTGCATTGTAATAGGTGGTCTGTAGTTTGTTCTTCTCCACAATTGGAGAAGATCCATACGGTCCACATGAATTTATTAATTATAGGCAAATGCACTCCACATCTGCTCTACATCTGATCTACATTGCCCTATATCCCAGGATCTGATCCCAGATTATCTGTTTATCCCAGATTATCTGGCAGTGTAGACTCATATAACCCAGTTCAAAGCAGAAAACCTGGGATCGGATTCTGGGATATAGGGGCAGTGTAGATCTAGCCTCAGGGCTCTTCCACACAGCCATATAACCAGATAATCCACAATTTATTTATTTATTTACGCTATTTATATTCTGCCCTTCTCACCCCGCAGGGGACTCAGGGCGGATCACAATGCACATATACAGGCAAACATTCAATGCCATTTGACATACAACATATATAGACAGACATAGAAACATTCCAGAAATCAGTTAAATTTAGCCTCCCCACAAAGTGGTACCTACATTTCCTACTTGACAGATGCAACTGTCGTTCGGGTTGCAAAGGTCAACAACGAGCTGCACAAATTGGTCAAGAGCTCACCCCAACCCAGGCAGGCCTCGAACTCACAACCTTCTGGTCAGCAGAGATCTTATCAATATCTGCTTTGAACTGAATTTCTTGAGTCCATACTGCCATATAATACAGTCCAATGTGGATTTTATACAGCTGTGTGGAAGGGGCCTTAGAGGCACTTTAATGGGTTTTTATTTGATATATTTCAGGTTAAAACAATGGTGCAAATTTGTGGCTAGTCTTTAGTAGATGTTTCTTGGGGATTCTACAGGGCTTCAAGGAGATGCTTGAACAGGAAAACACAGACTCCTTGTACACTGCCATATAACCCATATTATCAGAACAGATAATCTGGATTTTTATGGCAATGTAGAAGGGGCGAAAATTACATCTGGTCAAGAATACATCAAGAGGAAAAGTGCTGAAACAGCGACAGAATTTTGCATGCGGCCAGACTCATCTGGCATAGATTCCTGCCAGCAAACTTCGCCTTTGAAAATATTTCTATCTATATGTTCATCTGTGTTTTCTCTTATCTTCCAATCAACTCCCCCATTTGACTCTGTCGGTGTTTTCCAGGCATTTTTGCATTGGCATTTTTGCCGTCTGTAGAAAAACGCTTTTCTTGGCAAAACTGTGTGATGCATATTTTTCTAGACATTTCATTCTGTAGAACATGTAATTTATGATTCTTTTCATATTCTCAGGAATTTAGGAACACAGCTGATTTATGTTTATACTCTAGCAGGTATTGCCTTTCACAAAATCAGAACTGGGCTGTTGAGTTCCTTCTTCCTCTTTTGCAAGAAAAAGAGGCTTTATGAGCATGGCCACAGTGGTCCATGCTTTTGTTACATTCCGAATAGATTACTGCAACCCACTCTATGTGGGGCTGCCTTTGAAGACTGTTTGGAAAGTTCAACTAGTCCAACGGGCAGCAGCCAGGTTACTCACTGGAGCGACATACAGGGAGCATACCACCCCCTGTTGTGCCAGCTCCACTGGCTGCCTATCCAATTCTGAATACAATTCAAAGTGCTGGTTTTGACTTTTAAAGCCAGGGGTGCGCACACTTTTCCAGCATGCAAGCTACTTATAATAAAACCAAGTCAGAAAGATCTACCTTCCTCCTCAAGGCTGGAGAGGGGAGGGGCAGGGGCAGGGTTTGGCGCAGCCTGGCTCCGCCCCCTTTTGGCTTCGGCACTCCCAGCAGCTTCTCCAGGCCTGAGGATGGCAAAGCCAAACCAGTGGTGACATAGCTAGCACAAGGCTGGCTTGGCATTGCCATCCTCAAGCCTGGAGAAGCTGCTGGGAGTGCCAAAGGGGCTTAGGGGCTCTGCGGGGCAGCTTGGCCTGAGGATGGCAATGCCAAGCCAATGGTGACATAACTAGCACAAGGCTGGCATGGCATTGCCATCCTCAAGCCTGGAGAAGCTGCTGGGAGTGCCAAAGCTGAAAAGCCGCCCCTCTGAGAAGCGCCCCATCCGGCTGAGATCAACATCCTTCGGTCCTGGTATCGACTGGTCGATCGCGATCGACTTCCTGGGCAGCCCTGTTTAAAGCCCTTTACGGTTCTGGCCCAGCTTACTTGTCAGAATGTATCTCCCCTTATGTCCCACCTCGAAATTTATGATCCTCCGGGGAGGCCCTGTCTCGATCCCAACTTCGTCGCAAATACGTTTGGTTGGGACGAGGGACAGGGCCTTCTCGGTGGTGGCTCCTCGCCTGTGGCACTCACTCTCCAGTGAAATTAGGTCAACCGCTTCCCTCCTTTCCTTTAGGAAAAAGTTGAAGACCTGGTTATGGGACCAGGCATTTGGTTAGATATTGGGCAGCAAGCGGACAACAAAATGATGACAGTGTTATGAAAACTGACTGCTTCGGACAAACTTGAGATTACAGAGCTCGGACAATGTGTATTTTTAACTATTTGCATTTAATTGGTTTTAAATCTGTCTAATGTATTATTTATGATGTAATCATTGTTACTGATTGTATATGTGGCATCGGATAGCTGCCTTTTGTTAGCCGCCATGAGTCCCCCTTCGGGGGTAGAGAAGGGCGGGTTATAAATAATTGAAATAAATAAAATAAAATAAATTTTGTCAATTTTACAAAAACGCAACAATGCTTAAAAGTGAGCGAAGTAAAAAGTTACTGTAATCTTCAAACAGGGCCAGAGAGTGATGGAGAGGGAGAATGAATGAAAAAGGTTATGGCATCATTTTTCCAAAAAGTCATGATTTCTAACAAGGTCATGCCTTTCCAAAGATCATAATTCTCCAAAATTGTAGACCAGCGCTTCTTAAGCTATCCAATATGGGGAACTAGTAATTATTGTTATTTCCTATTGTGCCAGGCACCCATATTTGTCCCCACTGGGTACAATTGTTTATTTCCTTTTTTCCAAAGAAACTTTCCAGGGACCAGCAGCCAGTGGCTTAGGGATGGGCACAGAAACACACACAGAAACGTGTCATCACTTTGTGTAGCACTACTGTAGACAACGTTGAACTGCTTGGATTGGGCAGTTATCTAGGCTTTCCATATCCCTTCGTTTTAACCGAAAGCAACAGAATTGATTTCAGATTTAATTTAATGAAATTTAATATAAACCTTTGATACAGATCCCCATTTCCTGCTAATTGTAACACGTGCACTTCTCTCTTCTTTTCCAAACTTCCTTTCACCTGGTAATCTTTGGCAGTGTCCCATTACTCCTTTCAACGTGTCCTGTACTCCTGGTTCCATTCACCCTATGATGAAAGATTATATTTTCATTACTGCATTTTGCGCACAAATAACTACTCAATGCATTTTGATTTATTTTGTGTCAAACGCATTGCATAAATACATTAGCATAAAATCGTGGGGAACATAAGCGGCTAAATAATTTTTGACCAAAACCGGGCAACAGCAACCACATCGTTTGTAGCTTTAAACAACTCTTCCTACGTGCATGAAGCATACAGATGCCGAGTTGTTTGTTCTGCTCCACAGTCGCACAAGGTGGAGGATTCTTCTAGTTAGTGCCATTTTGCCAGGTTGTCTTTTAGTCTGCCAAATCCACTTCTGAATGTGTTCAGGAACTTCCAAGTTGCCCATTCTTGGTTTGCCCATGGAGGAAGACCCTCGTAAGGGGCCAGGCCCGGATTAACACCTTTTTGCGTCCTAGGCCACACTTTGGAATTATGCCCCCAGCCAACCTCTACCCCCCCACACACACCACTCAGACCCACACTTGGCTGGCTTTCGCCATGGTGCCTCTGGAGCAGAAGAGAAAGGCAAGTAGGCACCATCCCGCCACCTCCAAGGTCGCCATTCCCACCGGCTGGAAAGCTCCGCTGTGCTCTGAAGGTCTCCTCGAGAGTCGGGAGGCTTGGGGAGAGCGCAGCGGGTGCAAAATTGCTCCAAAGGCGCACACAAGAGAAAGAGAGAGAGAACGAGAAAGAGAGAGTGAGAGCGAGAGCGAGCGCGAGAGAGAGCGAGAGAGAGAGAGAGAGAAAGAGGACAAGAGAGAGCGTGAGAGAAAGCGAGAGAAAGAGCAAGAGAGCGTGCGAGAGAGAGCGCAAGAGAGAGCGAGAGAGCATGAGAAAGGGTGAGAGAGAGAGCACATGAGAGAGAGCAAAAGAGAGAGCAAGAGAGAGCGCACGCAAGAGAGAGAGAGAGAGAGAGAGAGCGCGCGAAAGAGAGTGAGAGAGCGAGCGAGAGTTTTATGTCCGCTTGGCGTGCGCTCCCAGAGGGGACGGAGCAGAGACTTTGCCGGGAGAAGGAGCGAGGAGGGGCATTAGAAAGGGGGAAAGAGGTGTGCTCCCCCTCGGCTTACGCCCCTAGGCCATGGCCTCGTTGGCTGTATGGGTAATCCGGGCATGTGAGGGGGCATCAATTTGGGATTTCCTGGTTTAGTTGCCCAGAGGGATACTCTTGCTGTTGCTGAGAGAACATTAAGAGGAGTGGTGGTTCTCATGAGACTTTTCCTTGATTTAAGTCTACTATTTTCTTTGGTCTGGAAAAAGTGGAACCAAGAAATGGAATAGACTAAACCACACTACTCTTGAGGAGGGAGGCATACTGGATAGCATGGATTAGGTCCAAACAGCCACATGGCCTTAATGAGAAGATTAACTTTTCCTGTTTCCTTGGAAAATAAATAAGAGAGTAGGTTTACACATGGTGTAGAAAAAGCTACCAGAGTCCAAGGAACACTATGAGGATACTAAAATTGGTATTTTGGATATATTGTGTCTTGTATTTTTTATGCATAATGTCTTCAATTATATATACATTGTTATGGCTTTCTTTTAGCATAATTAGATGAATACTTTTCATTTTAATATTATACTTTTATGAACTTTGAATACCCTATACATAGAATATAAAAAACTTTTGTGAAACACTGACCATTCTGTATGATACATATTATATTATTTAAACATTATATATGACTTGGCCTTGGTGATCCAAGCGACGGTCTTCTCAAGGTTAGACTACTGTAACGGTCTTTACATTGGCCTGCCTCTGTCGGTGACCTGGAAACTTAAGCTGGTGCAGAACGCTGCAACCCATCAGCTCACAGGCACGCCTGTGAGCCACCGTATTACACCCATCCTGCAGGAGCTGCACTGGCTGCCTGTTGAATTCCGGATCACCTTCAAAGTGATCATTTTGACTTTCAAGGCCTTGTATGGTCCGGGGCCAATGTACCTGAGGGACCGTCTTATCCCATATTGTCCCATGAGATCACTGAGATCAGAAGACCAGGATCTTCTCCTTGTCCCGAGTGCCAAAGTCTACCGCCTTACCTCGACAAGAAGGGCATTTTCCATTATTGCCCCCACACTCTGGAACTCCCTACCACTGGAGATTAGGTCACTCCGTAACCTCTTGGCTTTTTGGAAAGCCTGTAAGACCTGGCTATTCCGACAGTCCTTTGAAACCTGAGTTGGTCTAACTATATCCGTCATCTTAATTTCTAAATATTGCTGTTAATGTTTTAAATGTTTTTATGTACTATGTATTGCGCTTTGCTTGATTTGTGAGCCGCCCTGAGCCACCTTGGGAGTGGCGGCCAAGAAATCGAATAAATAAATAAATAAATATACTACCTGAGGATCCGGCGGTGCCCGGGTTATTTGAGGAAGGCATTGTGTGCCAAGGTTGGTTCCTATTAGATGTTTATGTGGCTTGCAGTGGTCTCAGGAACTTAGTGAAGGTACTGCGAGTCCCGGGGGCCTAGTCAGGAAAATCAAGTTAAGGAAGCCTAACAATATCCCATGA
Source organism: Anolis apletophallus (assembly GCA_030556195.1). Classification (NCBI taxonomy): domain Eukaryota; kingdom Metazoa; phylum Chordata; class Lepidosauria; order Squamata; family Anolidae; genus Anolis; species Anolis apletophallus. The sequence goes on from JARBWK010000005.1 coordinate 126,111,042, forward strand.
GCTGAGGCCTAGTCAGGAAAATCAAGTTAAGGAAGTCTTTCTGTCAATTTTGGGGCTGGTTTGTGTTTTATAGGGGCTTTAGTGTTGTTTGGGAAGTGAATGACGTGAAGGTATTGCAAATCCCATCATTCATGGCCCCTCCTGCCCTAAACCACACCAGGTAGTGAAGTGGGCCATTGGTCGTCTGTTTGCCAAGTTTGGTCCTGATCTGTCAGTGCTGTGGGCCTCAGTGGCTGACTGGCTGAGGCCTTTCCCTTTCCCTCTGAGTCACTTTAGAATGTTTGAATGTGGTTGGCCATTTGGAGGCAGTTATGCAAATTCCATTTAAGTGGCAACCAATCCCCTCTGTCTGGGGCCGTAGAATGTTGGTGTTCTGAGGCTGGCCAGTTAGAGCCCGTTATGCAAATAATCCCACAATGGCAGCCAATCGAAACACTGGCACATATTCCTCCCGTCGCTCACTCGGTCGCTCGGCTGCACCACCGCAAACACTGACTATTATATGTAATAGATGTGTGTGTGTGTGTGTGTGTGTGTGTGTGTTAAATACAATGAATTTAACTGTGGCATCTCTCCTATTGCTTCTAGATAATCAAAAAGCAGTTAAAATTAAAACTATATGGAAACTATATGGATGCAAGCCAAGCTAATATAAGCCCCTGATGAAGTGTATTGAAACAATATTTAAAGAATTTACCTGGGGAATATTGTCGGGGACAAGAATGTGCTACATCTATATAAATACTACCAGAAATCCGTGAACACACGTTAAAGAAAAAAAATCCTGTTTTGGAATTAAAGAATTTCTTATTTTTATTTTTGGAATTTATTTTACATTTAAACCCTGTGTGAAATCAACATTTGGTTTCTTTTAAACTACTTTTTTGAGCTGCCTTATGCACTTTGTGTATGGAATAAACTGTCCCACATATAGACTCTTTGAAGTGTGCTTACAGGAGAGATTTTTTTTCACAGTGTTCAACCTTATTTCTCTCACAATTGGCAGCAACTTCCCGTCATCCGTGTGTGTGTGTGTGTGTGGCAATGCCAGCTAGCATTTTGATAAAATTTTGTATTATCTGTGCTGCCTCTACCTGCTCTAGCATGTATTAACTTACATTGGAAGAAGACGTAGCAGAAACCTATCATTTTTAGATGCAAATGAATCTATTCTCAGATTATTGGGGGGGGGGGGGTTATTTAGAGAGATATTAGGATCCAAGTTCTGAGCGATTAAATAAATTGACTCTCTTTGATGGTAAATCTGCTATAATTGCTGGAATCATGCGTCTTAGACCATTGTAGTATACTGTTTATAGATGCAACTATGGCCCCTTCGACACTGCCATATAAAATCCAGATTATTTGCTTTGACTCATATAATAATGTTCAAAGCAGATAATGTGCATTATATGCTTTGATAATCGGGATTATATAGCATGATGCTCCAAAGGGCTACGGCAGACCTTGAAGAAGACGGCATATATATACGCTATCGTACTGATGGTAGCTTGTTCAACTTAAGCCGTCTGAGGGCTCGCACTAAGACTCTAAACTATCTAGACCGTGAGCTGCTTTTTGCTGACGATGCTGCCCTTGTCGCCCATTCAGAAGCAGCCCTGCAAAGCCTAACATCCTGCAGAGCTATTTGGGCTGGAAGTCAGTCTGAAGAAAATGGAAGTTCTCTACCAGCCCGCACCACAGGAAGAACACCATCATCCCCACGTCAGCATAGGCAAATCTGTGCTTAAGTCCGTTCAGCAGTTCACCTACCTGGGAAGCATCATCTCCTCAGACGCCAAGATTGATAAAGAGATAGATCACAGATTAGCAAAGGCATATAGTGCCTTTGGAAGGCTTCACAAAAGAGTCTGGAGCAACAAGCACCTGAGGCAAAGCACCAAAATCAGTGTGTACAGAGCTATCGTACTGTCTATTCTCCTATATGGGTCTGAAACATGGGTCACCTATCGCCAACACCTACGACTCCTCAAACACTTTCATCAGCGCTGTCTTCGCATAATCCTAAATATACACTGGACCGACTATGTGACTAATGTTGCTGTCCTTGAGCAAGCAGGGATCACCAGCCTTGAGGCCATGCTATTGAGAACACAGCTGCGCTGGGCAGGGCACATCTCTAGGATGGAGGACGACCGCCTCCCAAAGATACTACTCTATGGTGAACTCGGCATGGGTCAGTGCAAGAGAGGCGCCCCCAAAAAGAGATATAAGGACTCCCTGAAACAACATCTAAGGTTCGGCCAGATTGATCACCAACAATGGTCCACCCTGGCCTCACATCGGGAGGCGTGGAGACGCACTATCCAAAACGCTGTGGCCTCTTTCGAGAAGACACGCCGAACGAGTCTCGAAGAGAAACGACAACGCAGAAAGAACCGCAACTTGGAAACAACATCACCCAAGGAGACTTTCTGCTGTGCTTTCTGCAACCGAACTTGCCTATCTCAGATTGGCCTTTTTAGTCATCAACGTGCTTGTAAAAAGTGTGGGATGAGTCCTTCCTAAGAATCTTCATTCGCAAAGTAATGCCGAGAGAGAGAGAGTAGAAGGGGCCTAAGTATTGAATATAACTCACACCCATTTTGGTCATAATTTTAAAAACCTCTAAAATAACCTAAAATTGTATATTTATCCTCTGTTTATTGCAGGTAAGAGGATGGCATCAATAGTATCTTCCTTCTTATTTTTTTCCCACCAGAACAACATGGCAGACACTTTCCGCTTTCCGTGACAAGATCCAGAGCCAGGAGAAATCGTTTCGTTTCTCTCTGTGTGTTTGGGAATATTGGGTTTGCCTTGGCAGGAAACCTTTGCGAATACGGTAATTCCTCCGCTTGGCTTCCATGTTTACTGATAAGTCTCTGGGGCAGCTTTTCATCTCACAGGATGCAACAGCATGATTTTGAAATGACATCTTTTCAATATGTGGAGCCTGGATTTACCCGAAACAATACCATGTCACTTTTGTATTCTTGAGCTGACCTCTACAACGTTGAACAATAGAGAAGAGGCTACGTGGAAGACATCCAGGCGCCCTGATGGCACCAATTTCCCCTCCAAAATATATTGTAAAATAGAATACGAAGTGCCTCCTTACTAATATTAGAGGGCGCACATTTGGTCACCCCTTCTTCTTAAACCACTGATTTAACTTTTAAGAGGACATGTACCGTCAGACATCTGAATTCACTGGGTTAAGGATACAGGACCCTCATTAAAACATTGCTATTTTTTCACCTGAGAAAATACGTTTCTAAGAATTTCTAGGTCCTTCAGCACAACTCTACACTCAACTTCCACTGGAAACCAACCATTGAATAGCACTGGAGGACCTACAGATTTCTACAAAAGTGTTATCTCTAGGAATCTCTCAAACCCCTAAGCAAGTTGACCATAGAGCCATGCTTAGAACAGTGTTTCCCAATCTTTTTTTTGAGCCGCGGCACACTTTTTACATTTGCAAAATCCTGGGGCACACCACCAACCAAAATGACATAAAATGACACTCTAACACAGTAATACAGGGCTGTCCAACTGGCGGCCGGGGGGGGGGGGCGTATACGGCCCCCCGGCCCCTTCCCTCCGGCCCCCTAAGCTTTTAAATAAAAAATGAAAAATGAAAAATAAAATAAATAATAAATTTTTTAAAAAATACCTACTTCTGGGTTTGGAGCAAGTATCGCGAGAATACGCAATCCACACGGGATTTCGCTGTCAACGTGAGATCACGGCGGCGTTGACAGCAAAATCCCGTGTGGATTGCGTATTCTCGTGATACTCTTCGGCTACTCTATTACTGGATCGCTGAGGCCCACAGACGCGATTAGGACCTTCTTCGACTCAGTCGGTCGTCGCCTCTCTCGTCGTCTGGGTACTCCTGGATCCTGCGCGTTTGGAAAAGGTAGGCCGAAGCAGAGGGTTCCTCAGGGGGCTCCTCATTCCCTCCCCCCATCTGCCCTCATGTATTAAATATAAAATTAAATATATTTAAAGATGAAATAAGGGGAGATGGGCTACATTAAGGGGGGAGGGGAGGATGGATTTAAATATATTTAATATTAAATTAAAATAAGGGGGGAGGAGAGGATGGAATTAAATATATTTAATATTAAATTAAAATAATTTAATATCTTATCCCTGGATTTTATCTCAGTAAAAGATCATATTTGACTGTATGCATGCAGGGGTGGGGCGGGGGCGGAGCTGGGGAGAGGGCGGAGCCAGGGGCGGGGGCAGACCCTACGGCCCCCCAGGTCATCAATGACCAGAATTCAGGCCCCTGGGCCGGTAGAAGTTGGACAGCCCTGCCGTAATACATATAGTGAATATGTTTTTAAAATGTATTTATACACTCAGTGTGAAACCTGGGCTTGTTTCGATGAACTCAACATAGATATCCTGGTAGGAATGGCAGAAAGACACAAACTTCCCACACAGAACTCCCATAACCAAGAGAAAATGCTATAAGAGTTTGGTGGGCATTGACCTTGAGTTTTGGAGTTGTAGTTCACCTATACCCAGAGAGCACTGTGGACTCAAACAATGTTGGATCAGGACCAAACTTGGCATGAATACTCAATATGCCCAAATATGAACGCAGATGGAGTTCAGGGGAAATAGACCTTGACATTTGGGAGTTGTAGTTGCTGGGATTTATAGTTCCCCTACAATCAAAGAGCATTCTGAACCCCACCAATGATAGAACTGGGCCAAACTTCCCACACAGAATCCCCAGGAGGCAAGAGGAGGTCTCTACTTGGGGAAAGGGAGGCGGGCCTTCCCAATGCATGGAGAGGGAGAGACCAAGTAGACAATGGGTGGGGAGGGGGTGTTTGTAATTTTGTGCCTTTATCGAGGTAGGTTTCTTAGGGTTTTTATACTTCAACACACTAGACTCTCCCCCCTCCCCTCCTGGAGGTTCCAATTTCCCACGGCACACCTGTTGATCGCTCACGGCACACTGGTTGGGAAACACTGATTTACTTTACTCCGGGAAGGCACATTTGAACAGCCACGTTTTCAAGCTCCTCCTAAAAACTGCCATTGTTGGGGCCTGTCTGATATCCTTAGGGAGCGAGTTCAAGAGTCGGGGGGCCACCACAGAGAAGGCCCTCTCCCACTGCTTCACTGGGGGCTCTCATAATTCCTTGGCACTGATCATGCTGGCTGCAGCTTCTGAGAGCTGAAGTCCAACAATATGAAGTGATAAAGATGATCTGCCTTCTGTAAAAATACAAACATTCGCAAAGAACAATCTCACAGGTTTGCTCATTATGTGCTAACGTCACCGTGTTTATTTACACATTGTAAATCTTTTATGGCCTAAATGCAGATGTGTGATAAGATTATTAAAAATACCACGTCCAGAATTGGGCAGGAACACCCTCCGGAACAAAGGGTGGCACAGGGAAAGGGGATTTTCCCAGTCCCTTTTTTGTTCATTCCGATGCCAATTTGATAAAAAATATGTTTTTAATTAGAAATAGTGAAATAAACAGCCTGGCTATATTTACAAACCAAGATTCAAAGAGGTGCCAAACACATAGTTTGCATTATAAATTCATTCATTGCATATTGCATCATATACATATGAAAACATATATCTACACAAGTGTGTTTTGGACAAATCCTTCCAGTCCTACCAGTAAATGGTCAATCCACTGACGATAGATAAATTAATGTTGGTATAGGTCCACATGAAGGTGAAGTAATTACAATCGCTAATAAAATCATATAGGAGCAATATGAAGCCTGTAGGGGGTTGGTCTGGGAGAGGATCCTCATCTAAAGTGGTTTGAATGACATGTCTAAGCTGGTCAAGTGGGATATTCGTATAAAGAGATCTGACATCTGATGTGACAAGCCAGTCTCCATTGTGCAATTGGAAGCCTTCCCGTTTGTTGATTATGTCCATAGTATCTCTTACATAAGCTCTTGTTCTTTTGACCGCTGGTTGAAGGTAATAATCCAGGAGTTGAGCAGGGGTGCTCACACTTTTTCAGCATGGGAGCTACTGATTAAAAAACCAAGTCCCAAAGATCACCTACCCAGAAATGTAAAACGTATAACTATTTTCTTATTTATTTATTTATTTATTTATTTTTCATTTTATGTACTCCTTCCAGCAGGCTCAGGACAGTTTACATAAAATGAAGTTATAAAACATCAACATTTCAATTTAATAACAACAATATAAAACAGAGCATAAAAATACATCCAACCACCCCATTTCTCCCACACTGCCATATTACCACACATATTATCAGCCAGAAAGTAAGAAGAGAGCTTTTGAACTGCAAGGCCATTTAATACTCAGCAAGGTAAACAAAGGGGCATGCAAAAATACATCCAACCACCCCATTTCTCCCACATTTCCATATTCCCCAACATATATTTCTCAAGGAACAAAGCAAGCAGAGAGGCTTTGGACCTAAAAGGCCATTTTTAAACATTAAAAATAAACAAACAGACATGCCACAGAACAATCAAGCACCCACCCCAAAGTAAAAAGACCGACCTTTGAGATGCGGTAAGGAAATGACCCCAAAGCGTCCTTCTTCTTCTCCTCCGTCGTTGCTCCTATTTCCACACCGCCAGCATGCGTGCTGCCTCCAAGAGCTCATGAGAAGTCCGAGAGGCAGAATGGGCGCTTCTGCGCATGCGCGCGGGGCCAGCCATGCATCGCGTCATCCAGGCCCACCCCCTTTGGTCTCCTACGACTCTGAGTGGCTGGAGAAGGACGGAGGGAGGAGGAGGAATCCAAAAGAGGGGGCCCATTCTGCCTCTTGGACTCTGGAGCTTTTGGAGGCGGTGCGCGAGCAGGGAGCGGGGAGGAGCAACGACGGAGGACTTCTTTGCAGCATGCAGGGGCACGTGAAGAGGACCAACAGCAAAAAACCTGGTCAGGGGCCTAAAGATCACCAGGATGAGGCCCGAAGATCACCCTGGTGATCCCGATCACCATTCTGAGCACCCCTGAGCTAGAGGTTGTAAGATTCCTCCCTGGCCAGCTATAATTGGTCTGCCAGGGGGGGGGGCAGTATTCCCTTATGAATTTTGGAAGGGTATGGAAATATGGCATGTTTGGATGTTTGACCATCAGAAACTGGGCTTCCTTACACTCTTTTGATAATAATTTTGATTATGAATGCTATCAATTTCAGAAGTTGGTTATTGATATTCTAAATGCCTCGCCTTGAAAAAACCTGTTAAGGAGAAACGGACCCTTGTAATGGCCTATTGGATGTAAGCATTGGTTTACCGTCGGCGCTTTCTACTTTATGGCACCAGCACAGAGGGAAATGTTACTTTTTTCCTCACACCGACTTCTCGGATCCCTCGGACACTTTCCCTGGATTTCCTGTCACCTACCGCCTCCCCTTTGACTCATCCCTCATCACCTGTGGATTACAAATGTCCCAGCACCCAGGAGGGTTAGCTGTGGACCTATACCAACATTAATTTATCTATCGTCAGTGGATTGACCATTTACTGGTAGAACTGGAAGGATTTGTCCAAAACACACCTGTGTAGATATATGTTTTCATATGTATATGATGCAATATGCAATGAATGAATTTATAATGCAAACTATGTGTTTGGCACCTCTTTGAATCTTGGTTTAATTAGAAAATAGGCCATATTGAAATTATTTAATATTTTTATAAATACAAATGTTGACTATGAAGTTATGGATAAGAGAGAGAAATGAATAAAAGGAAATTTAAATCATTAGTATTTAAATGTAGGAAAGAATGCTTATCCTAATCATTAGCATCTTACTGAAACAATTCAGAGAGGTCAGAGTTATTTATTTTATTCAAACCCTCTGCTGTCCTCATAAAAAGGCATCTTGTGGTGCTGCTGGAAACTAGGGCTTTCCTTACACATCTGTATACCTTAATAAAGCGGAATCTTTGTATGTATGTGTGCGGAGGGCGGGAGGGCGGATATGTGACAGCGTTCTGATTGGCAGCCACTTTCACAGGCCACAGCGACCAGCGTGGGTGATGGACCTGCACCAAACTTGGTACACATAACCCCCTAACCCCCTTTACGTCCTGGTGCGGTTCGGGGGACATGACCCACGGATTATGGGATTTGTAGTACTTTCTAACACTTTGGTTCCCACAGACGACCGAGGCCACCAAAAAGGACCAATACAGACCACGCTTAGCACACACAGCCCCCATGACCCACTCTACGTCCTGGTGCAGTTCGGAGGAGGGTAGACCATGGATGATGGGACTTGAAGTACCTCTACTCACTTCCCAAGTCCGCTGCAACCCTCATCCAATCACTGATCGAGACCAAACTTGGCAAACATAACCCCCATGACTGCCTTCACATCCTGGTGAGGTTTGGAGGAGGACTGACAATGGATGATGGGATTTGTAGTACTTTCACACCCCTCTGTTCCCACAGATCACTGCGGCCCCCAACAAACACCGAGAAAGACCACACTTGGCACACAGAGCCCCAGTGACCCACTCTACATCCTACTGAAGTTTGGAGGGGGGCAGAACATGGATGATGGGACTTGCAGTACCTTCCCTCACTTTCCAATCCTGTTACAAACCTAATCCAATGACTGATCAACACCAAACCTGGCACACAGAGCCCTCATGACCCACTCTACATCCTGGTGCAGTTTTGTGTGAGACGGACCATGGATGATGGGACTTGAAGTACCTTCACTCACTTCCTAAAAACAATGCAACCCTCATCCATTCACCAATACAGACCAAACTTAGCACACAGAGCCCCCGTGACCCAATCTACATCCTACTACACTTTGGGGGAGGGTGGACCAGAGATGATGGGACTTGCACTACCTTCGGTAATTTCATGATACCACTGCAACTCCCAATAATGATGGATCAAGACCAAACTTGGCACACAGAGCCCCCATGACCCACTCTACATCCTGCTGCACTTCTCAAATCACCCGGGCACCGCCGGGTCCCCAAGCTAGTAGGAAATAAAAAAGGGACAAAAGGGTGCATTTTCCTTTTCCAATCAGTGGGTGACACCCCTCAGGATCCCAGGGACTGATTCTGGGTGCATCTATACCAGTGGCTCCCAACCTTTTTTTGACCAGGGACCACTTTGATTTTTTGGTTGTTAGCAGGGACTGCAAGTTCAATAATAATAAACTGTGTTAATCTAAAAATAAACTTTAATCAAAACTTTTAACATATTTGTTAAACTTAACAGCAATATGTTAAGGGGTGCAGCTGGTTAAGTGTCAGCTGCATAAGATCTCTCTGACCAGTAGGTCATGAGTTCGAGGCCTGCCCGGGTCGAGGTGGGTCTCGACCTTAAGTGTAGCCTGCTGTCGACCAAAAGATAGTTCATTTGTCAAGTAGGAGATAAAGGTACCACATTAAGTAGGGAGGCAAATTTTGACTGATTTATGAGGCCATAAAGAATAGCTGAGGATTGCGGAAGAACAACAAGGAATGCTGGGAAAACGCTGAGAGAGATGAGGAGCGCATCAGCTCCCCCTGGTGGCCAGAAGTTTGCCTCTGTTCGTCTATGTTCGTCTATATATGTCTAAATATGTCTATATATGTCTATAAATGTTGAACTGCAGGGATTGTCTGCAAGTATGTGTACTGTAATCTGCTCTGAGTCCCCTTTGGGGTGAGAAGAGTAGAATATAAATAAAGTAAATAAATAAATAAATAATATGGATTAAGAGTATTATTAAGTTTAAATAATAATAACTTTATTTTTATACCCTGCCACCATCTCCCCGGGGGGACTCGGGGCGGCTTACAAGGGACAAGCCCGAAAATGCAAATTATGACACTCACAGAATACAATAAGCAAGCATCAGAAAAACATTACCACAAAACACATTTTAAAACAGTATCATGGCTGAGAGATTTAAGTGCTTAGTGTAATAGTTCCTAGAAAGAGCCACAGGAAAGTGCAAGACTCACTTCAAAATCCATTAAGGTTACATCTGAGAGGGTAACGTCCAATAACAGGATTATATATAGGTGGGAGAACCAGCTAAAGTGCAAGAGCTATGGCGAGATCGATCCAATCTCTAGTGATGTGGTCTATCAGTGCACTTTTCTGAATCAGCACCCCAAATAACCCCAGGAACAGGCCTAAAAACGAAGACACCAAGGCGTCCCCGCTTCCGGGCACCACATGGATCGGCTCCTCTCAGGGGGAGGGAGGAGAAGGAGAAGCATCAGCCAGAAGGTTTGAGGTCATGCCTTTCATGGGTAGTTACAGGCCCGGATCAGGCCCTTTTGCCGCCCAAGGCCAAAGGGTCTGCCTCTGCCCCTCCCCCGCGCCCCGGGCTCTGCCCCCGGCTCTCCCCCCTCCCCCACCGGATTGAAGGAAGGAGGGCGGGGCGAGGAGGAGAAAGAGGCGCCCTCCCGCCGCGCGTCCTGTGCGCCGCCCACCCCTTTTTGGCGGGGCTGGCGCGACGCAAGGGAGGAGGGGCGGCGGCGCAGCTTCCCTCCGCCTCCTCCCTGGCATGGCGTCGCCAGGCAAGGAGGAGGAGGCAGAGAGAACCCGCGCCGCTGCCCCTCCTCTCTTGCGTGGCGTGACAACGCAAGGGAGGAGGGGCGGCGGCGCGGTGGCACGGGTTCTCTCCGCCTCCTCCTCCATGCCTGGCGACGCCACGCCAGGGAGGAGGCGTAGGGAAGCCGCGCCGCCCCCTCCTCCCTTGCGTCATCACGCCATGCAAGGGAGGAGGGGCGGCGGCGCGGCTTCTCTCCGCCCCTCCCCACCTCCTCACGGCCGATGCGGGGCCTCCCCAAGGCTGCTGCTCCTTCTTCCCTCCCTCCCTCCCACAGCCACCATGCCGGCCAGCCTGAGAAGCGGCCGAAATCGCCCTTTTCAGGCCGGCTGTAGGAGGGAGGAAGGATCGGCTCCGCGACGGCGAGGAGGCGGGGGCGGGGCTGGAGGTGAGGAGGGGCGGAGTCAGGGGCGGAGCCGATCCTCCCTCCTAAAGCAGAGCCGAGGGGAGCAGAGCAAAGGGAGGGGGCGGCCGTGCATGCACCCTTAATTTTTAATTTTTTTTTCAAATTTCTTTTCGAATTTTGGGGGGATTTAAAATTTTTTTGGGGGGGTCCGGATCTGCTGCCCCCCCAACAGTGCCACACGAGGCCATGGCCTAGGGTGGCCTTATGGGTAATCCGGGCCTGGGTAGTTATCCTCTCCCCTCCCGACATTCCCGTTGCCTCAGCACTATAAGAAGGATTTGTGAGACGAATCACTCTTGTTGCAACAATGAGGTCACGGACCATATTTTAGTTCTTGGGGACCACTGGTGGTCCACAGACCACAGGGTGGTATCCACTGGCATATACAGAGATATACTCAAAGCAACAACAGTTTGTTAATTTGTTACTGTTGTGTCCCTTCAAGTGATTTCTGACTTATACAGTCTTCCCTCACTTAGTTACGTTCCAGGACCTCCCGCAATAAGTGAAAAACCGTGATGTAGGGACACTATATTTATTTCAATATTTATATATTATTTTAGTAGTTACACACTATTTAAGTCTTTATAAACTTAAAATAAAGTGAAGGAAAGAAAGGCACTTCAAGGTTGGAGGGGTGGGGAGGGAGGACTGAGGAGAGAAAGTGTTTTGGAGAGCGGCGGCAGCAAAAACCCACAAAACAGCAAAAATACTCCCCCCCCCTCTATATATATAATATTTTTTGAAAACCACAAACTGCGAGTCTGCTAAAAACGAACCACGAAGTAGCAAGGGAACACTGTATATCATTAGGTTTTTTGAACAAGATTGGTTCGGATTCACCTCCGAGTCTGAGAAAGTGTGACTTGTCCAAGATTTCTGGGCAGTTTCGTTGGCTGAGCAAGGATTTGAACCCTGCTCTCCACAATCAAACCATTATACCACTCTGGTCTATGATTACAGAATAATACAGTGAGCCCCTGGTGGCGCAGTGGATTAAACTGCTGAGATGCTGAGCTTGTTGACGAAAAGATCACAGGTTCGAATCCAGGGAACGGCGTGAGCTTCTGCTGTCAGCCCCAGCTTCTGCCAACCTAGCAGCTCGAAAACATGCAAATGTGAGTAGAGAGGTACCGCTATGGTGGGAAAGTAAAGGCGTGCCATGCAGTCATGCCAGCCACATGACCTTGGAGGTGTCTATGGACAATGCCGGCTCTTCGTCTTAGAAATTGAGATGAGCAGAGTCGGACACGACTGGACTTAATGTCAGGGGACAACCTTTACCTTTACTTTACAATTAAAATAAATATGGCTCTCTAAGCTGATAGACATGATGGCAAAAACTCGGCCTCCCTAGAGTGATATGATTCTTGCATTAGTATCTTGCATTCTCCGCAGAAAATAGCTGCTCTTGTAAAGCAGAAAGTCCTTATTTGAGCTAAGGAGCATACTTTCTTTCAACTGTGATCAGCTAAGCATTTTCTAGGGAAAGGGAACATTGATTTTGGTATCCAACTAAGATTGTACATTGTGCCAAAGAAGTACCTTGGAAGTTTCCCAAGGTCTTTTGCAGAGGAGTTTCAGTGACACAAAAGGTTAACGTTTTTCAAAAAATATACTTAACGATAAAATCTGCATCAAAGCTGCATCTGGTGAAGAGGTAGGAAGCAAGCAATTCCCCTAATCTTGGACAAACAAACGGCGCTGCCAATATCTTTAGTGATGAGAGATGCAAATATTTCCTTGATAAATGGGACCTCTCTTTCCTGGAAATCGTAACCTACCTACACTAGGCTTCCTTCATTGCATTCGCTGTTGCCATTCATACAATGTGTTCCATTTAAAGCTTCCTTGACTGCTGAAACTTGTAAAATATATATCCCTTTTTCTAGTTGTGTCGACTTGGAGTTTGTTTGCTTATGCTTATACTCCATGAAATTGTAGCTGACTCTGGGTTTCCAAAACAGGTTGTTTGTCTTCCTCTTCCGCTAAAGGATTATTTTCGCTGCAGAGGAGAAGCGAGTCAATGGAATGTCATACAAATGCTGATATACCCTGAAGTGTTGCACAATTATTGGTATATCTTAACCTGCATTGAAATAAATGGGAGTTTCTCCCCACAACACATAAGGAATTGAGTGCAGCAAGATGTCACGTTTACTACTAGGTCGAGTGGATTTAAAAGGGCAAAAGCGTTGTAAATTAATGAAGAACTGGTCTGTACATAGCTACAAAGCATGATGATTGTGTAGAACAGTGTTTCCCAACCTTTTTTGAGCCGCGGCACACTTTTAACATTACAAAAATCCGGTGGCACACCACCAACCAAAATGACACAAAATGACACTCTAACACAGTAAAGAACGGCTGGGGGATGGTGGCCTGCTGGGAGAAGCTGCTGGGAGTGCCGAAGCCAGGGAGGGGACAGAGCCAGGCCACGCCATGCCTTGCCCCCTCCCCCTGGCTTCAGCTCTCCCAGCAGCTGCTCCAGCCTTGAGGGGGCAGTGCCAAGCCAGCGGTGGCAGAGCCAACACAATGCTGGCTTGGCACTGTCCCCTCAAGGCTGGAGAAGCTGTGGGAGGGCTGAAGCCAGAGGGAGGGGGGCGGAGCCAGGCCGCGCCATGCCCTGCCCCCTCCCCCCGGCTTCAGCTCTCCCACAGCTTCTCCAGCCTTGAGGGGGCAATGACAAGCCAGCGGTGGCAGAGCCAGCACAATGCTGGCTTGGCACTGTCCCCTCAAGGCTGGAGAAGCTGTGGGAGAGCTGAAGCCGGAGGGAGGGGGCGGAGCCAGGCCGCGCCATGCCCTGCCCCCTCCCCCCGGCTTCAGCTCTCCCACAGCTTCTTCAGCCTTGAGGGGGCAATGCCAAGCCAGAGGTAGCAGAGCCAGCACAATGCTGGCTTGGCCCTGTCCCTCAAGGTTGAAGAAGCTGTGGGAGAGCTGAAGCCGGAGGGAGGGGGCGGAGCCAGGCCGCGCCATGCCCTGCCCCCTCCCCCCGGCTTCAGCTCTCCAACAGCTTCTTCAGCCTTGAGGGGGCAATGCCAAGCCAGCGGTGGCAGAGCCAGCACGATGCTGGCTTGGCACTGTCCCCTCAAGGCTGGAGAAGCTGTTGAAGAACTGAACCCGGGGAGGGGGCGAAGCCAGGCCATGCCATGCCTTGCCCCCTCCCCCCAACTTCAGCTCTCCCACAGTTTCTCCAGCCTTGAGGGGGTAGTGCGAGCGAGGGGCAGAAGTCATGGCCCCCGTCCACGGCGCCGCTCTCCGCCATGACTCCCGCCCCTCGCTCGCTGAAGCCGCGCAGAGGAGGAAGAGCATGAGCGGTGGACGGACTTCAGTGGGCAGGGCTCCTCCTCCGCGTGGCTTCAGCGAGTGAGGGGCGAGAGTCATGGCGGATTGGAGGCTGGCTGGGGAAACGGCTGAAGGAGGTGGCGCCCCGGCCCCTTCTTCTTTTTCTTCGCCGCCGCCCAGCCCTTCCTCCTCCTCCCCCAAGCAGCAGGAGTTCGGCAGGAGGAGGGGGAAGGAAGGGGACAGAGAGCTTTTCTCACGGCACAGCAGGAGGTCCGTCACGGCACACTACTGTGCCACGTCACATCGGTTGGGAAACACTGGTGTAGAAGAACTTGGAAACATTTTGTGGGATTTTTTTGGGCTTTGTATCCCAAGTCCTCTATTTAACATGTCCATGTTAGCTGGGAGGTTTGGGGAATAATTGTCCATTTTCCAAGCCATGGTCTTTATTACCTCCTAGGTCAGAGATGCTGGGAAACAACAGCAGGATGAGGCAATTACACTCAGGCTCCACTTAAGGGCTACTAAAAAGTATATATAATGTTTCCTTACTTATTGTGGGGTTACGTTCCAGGACCACCCACGATAAATGAAAAACCACGAAGTGCCCCCTCCCCTTTCCTACTCACCCTCTTTACCTTCCTCTTCCTCCTCGTCACCACCTGGGCCCTTGCCACCGCTTGGGCCCTGCGATTGAGGAGGCGGCAGAGGTGTCGCGGGGCCCAAGTGGGAAGAAGAGCTGCCCCCTCGCCCTCTTTACCTTCCTCTTTGTCCTGAGTTGCCTTTCAAAAACAGCCTTAGTACAATGTTGAAAGTAAAAGAAAAATGCAGACACACAGGATAAAGCAAATGTAATTGAAAAGTGCAAAAGAAATTAAGGAAATCTTAATCCAGACACAAATTAAAGTCTCTTACAAAGTCCCACAAGAAACAGGAGTCTTCCATCAGACAATGATCACTAAGTCAGGGGCGGTCCGAGCTCTCCCGGGGGGTAAGCGAACATTATTTTGGCGCCCCCCCCGGCGCTCCCAATGTGAGCTCCATTGTGAGGCGCGGCGCCGCCCGCCTGCTGCTGCTGCGCTGCGTTTGCGGTTTTGCGCGCATGCGCAGTGCCTACGGACCTCTCTTGAGGTTCGTAGGCACTGCGTGTCTTGCGCGCAAACCGTGAGCGCATGCGCAGTACCTACGGACCTCAAGAGAGGTCCGTAGGCACTGCACATGAGCGCGAAACCGCGGAGCGCACATGCGCAGTGCCTACGGACCTCAAGAGAGGTCTGTAGGCACTGCGCATGCGTGCGAAACCGCGGAGCACAGCGCAGCAGCAGGGCGGGCGACGCCGCGGCGCCTCACAATGGCGCCCCACCCCGGAGCGTCCAAGATGGCGCTCTACGTGGCCGCGTAGGCCGCGTAATGGCAAAGACGCCCCTGCACTAAGTCCTTAGCAGCAGACACAAAGCAGGTTCCATTGGAGTGAAAACAGGGTGGTTGCTACCAGCAAAGGCCGACTGCTCCTGTTTCTGATTTATAGCCCTGAATTCCTCACACAGTAGGTGCTAGGGCGTCTCCCAATTAGCTCAGAGTTTTTAGCAGCGATTCTAGCTGAACGCTGAACGCCATCTGTGTCCCGTCTCTTTTCGTCTCTCTAGAAAGTTGGGTATTTTCAAAACCTCATCGTCTGATTCTTCTCCCTCCAATTCCTGAGCACTTCCCTGCTCCCCTTCCTCTTCTGAAAATCAGGAATCCCTAACACTCTTCCTCGTCAAGCGGCAGCAAGAGGCCCTGACGGTGGCGAAGAGGGAAGAAGAGCTGCCCCCTCACCCTCTTTACCTTCCTCTTCCTCGTCGCCTCCGGGGACTCTTGCTGCGAAGACGGCACGGGACCCAAGCGGCAGCAAGAGGTCCAGATGGTGACAAGGAGGAGGAAGAAGAAGGTAAAGAGGGCAAGGGGGTGGCTCTTCTTCCCTCCTCGCTACAGTGTTTCCTTGCTATGTTATATATATACTAGCTGAACCCGGCACGCGTTGCTGTGCCCTATGTAGGAGATGTGAGGAAGTGTGGGTATGTAAGGGTTGGTAATGTTGTGACAATGAGTTTTGTGTGTATATATGTGTATGTGTGTGTATGTATGTGTATGTATGTTTGTGTGTCTCTGTGTGTTTCTGTATGTGTCTGTGTACGCATGTGTGTGTGTCTGTGTATGTATTTGTGTTTGTGTATGTATGTGTATGTTTGTTTGTATGTATTTGTGTGTGTATGTGTATGCATGTGTGTGCGTACGTTTGTGTGTGTGTGTCTGTGTATGTTTGTGTCTGTGTATGTACACTTCCCCCCTATCTTTCCCCCCTCCCTCTCTCTGTCTGATTTTCCCTTTTTCTCTCTCGCTTCCCTGTCTCTCTCTGTCTCACTCTCCCCTCTCTCTCCCCCATCTCTCTCTGTCTGATTCCCCCCTTATCTTTCCTTCCCCCTCTCTGTCTCAGGCCTCCCCCCTCTGTCTCTCTTAGTCCCTCTCTCTCTGCCAAGAAGGGGCGGGAGGGGTACGATGCTGGGCAAGCGCGCCAGGGCGGGAGGCAGGGCCGGAGATCGGCGATCCGCCCTCCGCCGTGTCCCGCGGTTGCAGCGGACGGCGCCTGAAAGAAGGTACGCCCGGGAGCTTATCTTCTTTCAGGCGCGGTCGCTGGATCCGCGGGCGCGAGGAGTGCGGATCGCAGATCTCCGGCCCTGCTCCCGCCTGGCGCGCATGGGGAGGCAGGGCCGGAGATCAGCGATCCACCCTCTGTCGTGTCCCCTGCAGTCGCAGTGATAGCGCCTGAAAGAAGGTATGCCCGGGAGATTACCTTTTTTCAGGCGTGGTCGCTGGATCCGTGGGGGGCGACGGCGGAGGGCGGATCGCTGATCTCCAGCCCTGCCTCCCGCCCTGGCGCGTATGGGGAGGCAGGGCCGGAGGTTGGCGATCCGCCCTCCGCCGTGTTCCCCGTGGTTGCAGCGGCGGCACCTGAAAGAAGGTAAGCCCGGAGCTTACCTTCTTTCAGGCGCGGTCGCTGCAACCGCGCGGGACACGGGCGGAG
The DNA here is from genome assembly GCA_030556195.1 of Anolis apletophallus. NCBI lineage: Eukaryota > Metazoa > Chordata > Lepidosauria > Squamata > Anolidae > Anolis > Anolis apletophallus. The sequence goes on from JARBWK010000005.1 coordinate 126,128,364, forward strand.
GGCGGATCGCTGATCTCCGGCCCTGCCTCCCGCCCTGGCGCGCAAGGCCAGCATCGTACGTGTCCCGCAACGGCCTGACGCCACCCACGGGACGCGTACGACGCTCGCGTGAGGAGGCGGTTAGGGCGCTGGCGGTGTGTGTGCGAAGGTTCAGGGTGAGTGGGGAGAGAGGGAGAGGGGATGGGTTGGTGTGTTGGGGGGGAGGGGGTTTCGGAGTGCGCCTGCGCGATTGCTCTCCCTGTGTTCTGCGTTTGCGGCCAGAGCAGAACGAGAGGCAGTGGGCGGTTTTGGGGGGCTTGTTATGGGGGGTTGCAAGGTAGGGAGGTGGGTTTTTTTGTGTGAAGGTTATACCTCGTGGTCTGGGGGAATGTGTGTTGTTGGATTGGTGTTTCTGGGGGGCATAGTTTGGCCGTGCATAAAGTCCTTTGCACGACCACTCTCTTTTTTATATTTATATATATATATACACACACACACACACACACACACACACACGGAAAACAGCGAATCCACGGTAAGTGAACCGTGAAGTAGCGAAGGAACACTGTAGTTGGCTACTTTCTGTAGGGCAGGGCCGTAGCCAGGATTTTGGTTCGGGGGGGGGGGCTGAGTTTGGTTCGGGGGGCTGAGACTGGATGGAAGAGGGTCTACCCTAGCAAACCTTTTGTATTGTTATCCCAATAACCCCATTAATGTGGGATATAATGAGCATGGTGATCAGATCATGATATGAATAAACATAACAGTTTAAATAATGTACCAGTCAGGCCTTTTCGCAGACCACCCTGAGAATTTCGGGGCTGAAGCCCCCTTAGCCCCCCCCCCCCCCGGCTACATGCCTGCTGTAGGGTCTTCAGATATGCAAGCTCAAAAATTGAATCAATCACAACTTTTGACCCTGCTCCATGGTAAAACCCTTGCTTCATTTCCTTGCCTCCCCCTTTGAAACCTAATCTTCTGATGCCTTTGTTCTGACCACTTTCAATTTTGCAGGGATTTCCAATGGAAAGTTATTCCAGATTAGGCAATAGTTCTTAGCTAACCTTGCCAAATTAAAAAGATGCCTTCTCCCCGATTCTCCCTGAGAGCCGAACTATATACCATCAATTGATCCTTAGTGTCATGAAGGTTGCAAAGGTTTGTGGTGTGTGTGTGTGTTTCATTCCTTCTCTCTAATCTTTTTACCTATGAAAATTAATCCTCCGAAGCATTTTTCCTCAATAGGAAAAAAAAATAGTTATGTAGGTGGGGGATTTCCCACAGGAAATGGTTGAAAGAAAAGTTAAAACAGCCTCCAGGGACATGAGCCAGATCATTGTCCCGCAGACCTGATGATGATGATGATGATGATAATAATAATAATAATATAATGTTATTTATACCCCACCATCATCTCTCAGTTCACAAAGTATTCAAATGTGCAAACACGCAATATGCAAAAAGTGCAAAGACAACAACACAAAGCAGCAACAACCAACATAAACATCACAAAACCCCTTGCAGAATACAAAACAAACTGCAATTAATATCAGTCGCATAAAGTTCACTATGAAAAATCTCTAGAGATAGAATAAACAGATGGTTGTCCAGTTTTGCATCTGTCTATTCTGGTAATTTCTTACACAATTCAAATTGATTATATAATTGTTAAAATGAGAAATATTCTTTTGCAGGGGCGGTCCTACCTATTCCGGGGAGGTAAGCGAAAAAAAATGTTGCCCCCCCCCCCAGTGGCTCCCGAGTGCGAGTCACGCTCTGGAGCCCAGTGCGCATGCGCAAATCTCTGCGCATGTGCACTGGCTCCAGAGCGCGCCTCCAGCTTTGGAGCCCAGTGCGCCGCGCCGCCCGCGCCTCCGCATGCGCAGACATTTTTACGCATGCGCAAAAATCTCCGCGCATGCGTACTGGCTCCAGAGCGCGCCTCCAGCGTACTGGCTCCAGAGTGCACCGGCACGGTGTCGGGGAGGGGCAGTGGGGGCGGCGCGGCGGCACCCCTCCCAGGTGGCAACGCCCTACGTGGCCGCGTAGTTGGCGTAACGTATAGACCGCCCCTGTTCTTTTGCTTTGTTTCTCTTCTATTTCTTTTCTGTTCCTTTTGTTTTTCTTGTTGTTTTGCCTTACAACTACAGTCCGTTGTCCACATTCACTGGACTTATGGGCATCGGATCCTCATGGAAGTGTAAGAGGGCAAATACATTTGTATTCTTTACCTGAAAAATACATTTATTTATTTATTTGTGGTATTTGTACCCCGTAGCTTCTCACCCCCGCATGGAGACTAAGCACGGCTTACATTCGCTGCACTACAGGCTGCAACATCACAATACAATATAAAAATACATCATATAAACAACATCAATAAAAACATTAAAACCTTTACATTAAAATCACTACATACAATCTCGTGAATGTCTATGAATTTCTAGGGGCCCTTTCTTCGGAGGGCTGGGAGGGTAGGGTGGGGATACCATCTTTAGAGCCCAAAGAACTGGGATGGCAATGGGGATTGCCCTTCAGGATCATGAAACGCAGTCCCGGAAGTCAATTCCCACAGGTCCAGCACCTCAACAGACCTGGACCTTTCAGTAAGGATCTGTTTGAGGTGTTTTATTATTCCAGAGTACACTGGGAAATCCCAGTTTAGTCCGTATTAATCTGCGTTAAATCTGAGGCATTTTTTGGATGCCTCAGGTTAACACATTATGGGCCATAGGTTTTGGGCCTGTGTAGAAGGGCCCCAGGCCTTCCAGCATGGTTCTATGGTCAGTTTTCACCAGAAGTATACTATATAATCACATTGGAAGGTCTAGATATTCCTAGAATGCTGTTCTAGGTCCTCCAACATGACTGTAAGAAGTTGACCATAGAGTCATACTGAAAGACCTAGGATCTCATCCCATAAGTGGGGAGAAAGCGGAGGGAATTGTTTTACTTCGTTCCCTACAGTTGAGGTCAGTCTCCTCGGCTGTAGGGAACATCCCTTTCCTTGTCTCTCTCCATCTCGACTCCTGCAAAATACTTTCTCGGCTTGGTTTTCATGTGCCGCAGAAATAGTCCTAGGAAAACCCACCAGAAGTGTCCTTATGTCATGTATGGCCTCCGTGGGGCTCCATTTCTGAAGCAAATGGAGCCCAGACTGCATGGCATAATTAGAGAGAACATTTCAAATTAAAACTCAATAATCAAATGTTCAAAAGTTAAAAACCTACAATTGTAGAAGGGTTGTTGCGATACTATTCTTGTTTCAGAATGATGGCTGGGATCCTAAATAAATGAATTTAAAACAATTGATTGAAGGAATGCCTCTTTTCCCAATCTCCTTTCCCAGATACTCTGCAGAGCAGTGTTTTTCAACCTTTTTTTTGAGCCGCGGCACATTTTTTACATTTACAAAATCCTGGGGCACATCACCAACCAAAATGACACAAAATGACACTCTAACACAGTAATACATATAGTTAATATGTTTTTAAATGTATTTATACACACCGTGTGAAACCTGGGCCTGTCTCGATGAACACAACATAGATATCCTGGCAGAAATGGCAGAAAGACACAAACTTCCCACACAGAACTCCCATAACCAAGAGAAAATACTATAAGAGTTTGGTGGGCATTGACCTTTAGTTTTGGAGTTGTAGTTCACTTATATCTAGAGAGCACTGTGGACTCAAACAATGTTGGATCAGGACCAAACTTGGCATGAATACTCAATATGCCCAAATGTGAACACAGATGGAGTTTGGGGAAAATAGACCTTGACATTTGGGAGTTCAGTTTCTGGGATTTATAGTTAACACACAATCAAAGAGCATCCTGAACTTTTGCAACAATGGAATTGAACCAAACTTGGCATATTGAACTGTCATTACCAACAGAAAGTACTGAAAGGGTTTGTTGGGAATTGACCTTGAGTTTGGAATTTGTAGTTTACCTACACCCAGAGAGCACTGTGGACTCAAACAATGACCTTGACATTTGGGAGGCTCACCACTTTAAGGTCCCTAAAACAGGCATGGGAAAACTTCGGCCCTCTGGGAGCTTTGGACTTCAACTCCCACCATTCCTGACAGCCTGAGGCCCTTTCCTGCTTAAGTGGCCGAGGGGGGGAAAGGAAAAGGGCCTGAGGCTGCTAGGAATGGTGGGGGTTGGCGTTCAAAACACCTGGAAGGTCCAAGTTTGCCCATGCCAGCTTTCGGCAGATACCTCTTCCTCCCCCTTCCCCTTCGCGCCTTTTCTTCCCCCTCCTGCCGAACACTTACTTTTTCTTCTACACTGCCGCTTCTGCCGCCATTTTGATCCGAGGGGGCAGCGTGAACATGTTCAGAAGGGGAGGGGAGGGGGGATGAAGACGTGACCCGTGCGGGCGCTACTGCGCAGACTCGCCCGAGCAAAGCGAGGCAAAGCGAGCAGAGCGAGGCTGGAAAGAAGGGAGCCCGAGTAGAGAAGAAGTGTTTGGCAGGAGGGGGAAGAAAGGGTATTGGAGGTTCCAATTTCCCACGGGCACACCTGAAGATCGCTCACGGCACACCGTTTGGGAAACACTGCTGAAGAGGGTGGGCTGGTGGGTCTGTGAAAACTGAGGAACTGCTTCTTATGGGGCATGGCACAGGAAACTGGAATTGTCCCAAACTGGTGCAATTTCACCTTCCGTAAGAGCATCTTATTCAGAAAGTGAGTCTTGTTTTAAAAGATAAACTCTTCTTTTTAAAGGGTGGAGGTAATCCACCGGATGTTCTTCTGACTCTGATAGTACCCTACTCCAGTGGCTATGTGAGCTAGGCTGCATGATATCCACTCTTGCCCTAAATTTCCCATGAATCATGCACTGTGATTGCCCAATAAAAAATACCTGGAAAAAACGCAATCTCAACATGGTGAACCTGCTCTGCATGATCTGCCTGTAGAACAGTGCCATCTAGCTTCATTCCCTTTGTTTATTTCAACCCAGCCAACTCTTTGAATGCCGCAGAATGGCTCCACTGAGTATTCTTTGACCACTTCAATCTGTTTGGCTTTCCTGCACATGAAAACGGTCTCTGTTATTTCCATGGCCCAATAATGCCTCAAGTGCTAGGAATCAATGGGATGAAGGATATCACCACTAGAGAATGTGGTGTTGGGCTGAGACGGCTCTTAAAAAGGTTAGATGTGTACTGTAATACTGAACAGCTGGCAATTATTTATGACAAATCAAAAGTGCTAGTTTTTACTCGGAAAAGATGCATACACCGCTGGCAAATCAATGGGCACCCAATAGAACAAGTTAAACTCTATAAGTATCTAGGAGTCATTTTCCAGTCCACCGGTTCCTGGAATGCTCAAGTGTCCCATTCTATAGCAAATCCACAGTGGAGTTACAACTCACTTATTTCGTTTTTTTATGGTAAAGGTGGCCAGCATGTACCTTCAGCAATTAAAGTTTTTAATGCTAAGATCTTGCCTCAAATGTTATATGGAGCACAACTGTGTGCATTTAAAAATGTTAAGGCGTTAGAAACCATCCATACAAAATTCCTAAGAAGCATCCTTAGCCTCCCAAGCTGTGTGCCTAATGTAATTTTACTTCTAGAGACAGATCTCTGTTAAGACTCGGATCTGGATCTATAAACTAAATCTTTGGTTAAAACTAATGTTTCTGCCTAAAGGTTTGGCCCCATTGACCCTCAGTGCTCCATTCCAATCAAGGTGGAAAAAGATAGTTCATGAGAAAATCCTCAACCTTGGATTCTCAGTTAATACCATTCTGACCATGGGCTACACAAAAGCCAAAGAAAACATACGACAGCGTATCTGGGACACAGAGCTGCAAAACTACCTAAACACAGCCTCTACTCTTCCAATATTTAAAGGTAACGGAAGGGCGCTGCTTCCTGCAGAGTACTTAGGCAACCTAACCATCCCTAATCATAGGAAGGTGTTCTCTTTGGCTAAATTCAACGTACTCCCTTCTGCTGTATTGGAGGGAAGATACAACAAAGTACCATACAATGAACACCTATGTCCCTGTGAGGCAGAGGCAGTGGAAACTGTGGAGCACGTTTTGTTGTATTGCTCTTTTTACCGTGACGAGATCTGCAAGGTTTTATATAGATTATCTCTTGTCTGACCAACAACCCAAGGTCCCTGTTAGGGTTTCCAGCTTCTGTGCAGCAGCAATAGCTTGTCGGTACAAGATGCTGTCACAGTCTTAGAAAGTTTTAATATTTATTTCGGTTTTACCATTGTCATTTTAGCATTTAAATGTTTAATACCATTTTAACTATCTTATTCAATATTGGGTTTTAAACTTTGCCTGTGTGTACCCTGAGGTTGTACATTTGTGTACATGTGTTTGTACATGTATGTGTACCCTAATGTTTGCACATGCTGATGTTTGTACTTTTTTATGCTGGTCATTGACCGTAATAAATCTTGTTGTTATTGCGGACTCACTAGAGCAGTGTTCCTCAACCTGGGGGTCGGGACCCCTGGAGGGGTCGCGAGAGGGTGTCAGAGGGGTCGCCAAAGGCCATCAGAAAACACAGTATTTTCTATTGGTCATGGGGGTTCTGTGTGAGAAGTTAAGCCCAATTCCATCGTTGGTGGGGTTCAGAATGCTCTTTGGTTGTAGGTGAACTATAAATCCCAGCAACTACAGTTCCCAAATGTCAAGTATATGTTCTCCAAACTCCACCAGTGTTCACATTTGGGCATCTTGAGTCTTCATGCCAAGTTTGGTTCGGATCCATCATTATTTGAGTCCACAGTGCTCTCTGGATGTAGGTGAACTACAACTCCAAAACTCAAGATCAATGCTCACCAAATCCTTCCAGTATTTTCTGTTGGTCATGGGAGTTCTGTGTGCCAAGTTTGGGTCAACTCTGTCATTAGTGGAGTTCAGAATGCTCTTTGATTGTAGGTTAACGGTAAATCCCAGCAACTACAACTCCCAAATAACAAAATCGATCCACACACACCCCAACTACCCAAACCCCACCAGTATTCAAATTTGGGCTTATTGGGTATTTGTGCCAAATTTGGTCCAGTGAATGAAAATGCATCCTGCCTATCAGATATTTACATTATGACTCATAACAGTAGCAAAATTACTGTTATGAAGTAGCAACAAAAATTATTTTATGGTTGGGGGTCACCACAACATGAGGAACTGTATTAAGGGGTCATGGCACTAGGAACGTTGAGAATCACTGCACTAGAGCAGTGTTTCTCAACCAGTGTGCCGTGGCACACTAGTGTGCCATGAGTGATCATCAGGTGTGCCGCGAGAAAAGCTCTCTGCCCCCCTTCCTTCCCCCCCTCCTCTTGCCGAACTCCTGCTGCTTGGAAGAGGAGGAAGGGACGGCGGCGCGAAGAAAAAAAGAAGAAGGGACCGGGCACCACCTCCTTCGGCCGTTTCCCCAACCAGCCTCCAATCTGCCATGACTCCCGCCCCTTGCTTGTTGAAGCCGCGCGGAGGAGCCCCGCCTACTGAAGCCCGTCCACCACTCATGCTCCTTCTCTGTGAGATAGCTGAAGCTGGGTGGAGGGGGGGATATGACGCAGCCTGGCTCCGCCCCCTCCCCCCGGCTTCAGTACTCCCACAGCTTCGCCAGCCTTGAGGGGGCAGTGCCAAGCCACCAATAGCAGAGCCAGCACAATGCTGGCTTGCCCCCTCAAAGCTGTGGGAGAACTGAAGCCGGGGGAGGGGACGGGGCATGGCATGGCCTGGCTCCGCCCCCTCCCCAGCTTCAGAGCTCCCATAGCTTCACCAGCCTTGAGGGGCAGTGTCAAGTCAGCGGTGGCAGAGCCAGCACAATGCTGGCTTGGCACTGCCCCCTCAAGGCTGGCAAAGCTGTGGAAGAACTGAAGCCAGGGGGAGGGGCATGATGTGGCCTGGCTCCTCCCCTGGCTTCGGCACTCCCAGCAGCTGCTCCCAGCAGCTCACCATCCCCCAGCCGTTCTTTACTGTGTTACAGTGTCATCTTGTGTCATTTTGGTTGGTGGTGTGCCCCCGGATTTTTTTAATGTTAAAAGTGTGCCGCGGCTCAAAAAAGGTTGGGAAACACTGCACTAGAGAATGTAAGGCCCCTTGTTAGAAGTCAACTCTTTGAACAAGTGATATTTATAAGCATTCATGTAATGGTAATGGTACACTGGTAATTCAGCTGTTAAACTGAAAAACCATGTCTTTAAACTGTCAAGGATAAAGACATGCCACTACAAATATATATATTGGATTAGCAGAGGATGGTTGTTTCTTTGAAGTAGAATTTGGAGTTGTAATTGCCCAAAAGATATGCACTCCCTTAAAATTAGATTACTGCAGCGCGCTCTACATGGGGTTGCCTTTGAAGACAGTTCGGAACCTTCAACTACTACAACGGTCGGCAGCCAGGTTACTAACTGGGGCATCATACAGGGAGCATACCTCCCCCCTGTTATGCCAGCTCCACTGGCTGCCGATCCATCACCGAGCCCAATTCTTTAAAGCTCTAAACGATTCTGGCCCAGCTTACTTGTCCAAACGTATCCACCGCTACGTCCCACTTCAAAATTTAAGATCATCCGGGGAGGCCCTGCTCTCGCTCCCGCCAACAGCTGAAATACGCCTGGTAGGCCTGTTTCCGATAATCGGATACTTCCGATTTTCGGATTTTTTTCCAGACTTCTGATAATTGAAGCGATATCGAGAACAGCGCCCCAAACAGGAAGTGGATTAGCCATCCTGAGAGCTCCATCGCCATTCTTGGAAAGGGCTCAGATGTCATTTCCGCCCTTTCTTGCTACCTCTCATCATTGGCTGATGGCTTAATATTTTATACCAGTGGCTAGTTTTGTCATTACTAGCGGTCAAAAACGGATGGAAACGGGATTCCCCATAGTTTTGACTCTCCCTTCTGCTGATTTTCACGCATTGCGCAATTGCGGATGCTATTTCTGAATACTTCCGAATATCGGAATACATCCGAATCCATTTTGATAAAATCATTTTAAAAATCAGAAGTGATTCACATTCGAAGTCAGAGCAAAACCAATATCCGATTTGACTTCCGAAACGCATTTTTCCGTTCGAAAACAGGCCTAACGCCTGGCAGGGACGAGGGACAGGGCCTTCTCAGCGATGACTCCCCACCTATGGAACATGCTCCCAACAGACACAAGAGCGATTTCTTCTCTCCTAACTTTCCGCAAGAAAGTAAAGGCTTGGCCTTTGGTCAATAGAAGTAGCAGCAGGGATAAATCTGGATTGATGTTAAGACGGATGAGGCTGGTTTTTGTTTTTAACTGATGACTATAGTTGAATTTAATCATGAGGTTTTATTGCGTTGTCTATTTGTTGTGATTTTATTGTAACGGTTGGAATAGCCTCTTGATGGGGCTCAATTGTAAACTGCCCTGAGTCCCCCTTCGGGGGTTGAGAAGGACGGGATAAAATGCAGTAAATAATAAATAAATAAATAAATAAAACCTCTTCGTTAAAATATGCACTCAAGAGACAAAACCAAGTAATTTTCTTTAAAAATAACATCTCAGGTTTACTAATTTATTTATTTATTTATTTCCAGTGTTTATACCCCGCTACTTCTCAACCCCCGAGGGGGGACTCAGTGCGGCCTAACAGACGGCAACAATTCGATGCCACACAATACATAGTAAAACACAGTTAAAATTAAAATACATTAAAATACACCTAGAATTCAATACATTAAAATACAGTTAATATTAAAAACATCATATACATTCATCACCATTATTTATTTTATTTATTTATTTATTTATTTATTTATTTATTTATTTGTTCCATCTTATATTCCGCTCTTCCCTGCAGGCTCGGGGCGGATAACAATATGAAATTCGGCTAGCATGTTACATACATGTCGCCGTACAATAAAAACAGACATAAAACCACATAAAATAGCAACATAGGTCCCGAGTATGGTAGTGTTACACATTATAGCAATCCCTGGACTAGGTACTGCTTATACAGATGAGTACGTTCAATGTTCGCCTAGCCGAAGGCCAGTCTAAACAGAGCAGTCTTACACATCCTGCGAAACGGGATAAGCTCCGTGGCGGCTCGGGCGTCATCCGGGAGAGAGTTCCAGAGAACCGGAGCCGCCACAGAGAAAGCCCTCTGCCTAGTTGCCGACAGGTGACAGACGCGGACCGATGGAATCAAAAGCAAATTCAACTCCTCAGAACGTAGTGATCTCGGGGGAATGTATGGGGCAAGGCGGTCCCTCAGGTACGCAGGCCCTAGGCCGTGTAAGGCCTTAAAGGTTAGTACCAACACCTTGAAGGCAATTCGGTACTCAATAGGTAGCCAGTGCAGCTGCCGAAGGATGGGCGTAATATGCTCCCTTACCGACGTTCCCGCCAGCAAGCGAGCAGCGGCATTCTGCACCAGCTTGAGTTTCCGAATTGTCGCCAAGGGAAGGCCAACGTAGAGGGCGTTACAGTAGTCTAATCTCGAGATGACCGTCGCTTGGATCACCATGGCCAGGTCGTCCCTGGAAAGGTAGGGTGCCAGTCGCCTAGCCTGTCGTAGGTGGAAAAATGACGCCCTGCTGGCCGCGGAGACCTGGGCCTCCATGGTCAGCAGGGGGTCCAGTCTAACACCCAAGCTCTTAACAACAGGCGATGGGCTAAGCCGTTCGCCATCCAGGGTAGGGAGCCGGCACTCATCCCGTCCAGGTCGACCGGGCCACAAGATCTCCGTCTTCGACGGGTTCACCTTCAGCCGGCTGGCCCGCAGCCAACCAGTCACGGCCTCAAGGCACTGATGGAAACAATCGGGTACGGTGTCCGGCCTGCCGTCCATTCTCAGCAGAAGCTGGGTGTCATCAGCATACTGATAACACTCCAGACCAAAGTCGCGGGCCAGCTGGGCCAGGGGGCGCATATACACATTAAATAATAAGGGGGAGAGGATGGCCCCCTGGGGGACTCCACAATCAAGTGGGGATCTCCCGGAGACCTCCCCGCCCCCCTCCACACGTTGTCCCCGGTCCCGGAGGAAGGAGGCCACCCATTTAAGGGCAGTCCCCCCGACCCCGGAGCCGGCTAAACGGTGGGTTAGTAATGCGTGATCTACTGTGTCGAAGGCTGCCGTCAGATCTAACAAGACAAGCAGTGCCGATCCACCCTGGTCCAGCTGGCGGCGAAGTTGGTCTGTAATGGCGACAAGCACGGTCTCCGTCCCGTGCCCAATACGGAAGTCGGACTGGAAGGGATCAAATCCAGCTGTGTCTTCCAAGAACCGCTGCAGCTGATCCGCTGCTGCCCTCTCAATTACCTTGCCCAAGAAGGGCAAGTTGGAAACTGGCCGGTAATTGGAGGGAGCCGAAAGATCTAAATTCGGCTTCTTCAGCAGCGGTCTCACCATGGCCTCAATGTTCCATCCAAAGTCTTAGATCTTAGAATACTAACAAACTTCTTGTATGTATTCAGCATACGAGTCCATAGTTCAATGTCTTTAAGCATATAGATATAGTCCAAACTGTATAACTGTACTCACTGAAAGTCTGAAAGGATACAAACTGCAATCCACCTCCATTGAGGTCTAAAAGCATACTATAAAACAAAAATGGAGCCTGAAGCCCCTCCCACACCAAAGAGATACAGCCAGACTGGCAAACCAAAATGTACGTACAATATAGGTTAACAATTATACACATTTACAAACAGTTAGTGGAGGCTTGGAAGGTTGCTATTTCCAACCATATGAATTTGATTGGTGTGGTGTGAGCAATGACTACAACTCCAGGATTGGATCCCAATTTGGCCATGGAAAACCACTGATTGACCTTGGGCAAGTCACACTCTCTGTCTCAGAGGAAGGTAATGACCCTTTGAAAAAAATGCCTTGCCAAGAAAACCCTTTGGATTGCTATAGTCTAGAAATGTCTTGAATGCACATAACAATAACAACAATATTATTGCAGTCTGTGGTCAACCAAGAACCCTGGATGCTAGAAATAGCAAGGAGGTGATGGTCATCCCCAGTTGTCTCCAGAACAAGGGTCCACAAATTGAGCCACAAGGGCAACTAGTTTATTATTTGGGTAATTATGTTATTCCTCTCCATTGGCGCCCCCTTGCTGTGGGGGAGAGGCTTGCGTACGCTAATGAAGTTGTGAGCTATGCTGGTGGTGGCATAATAGTCACTGGCCTCCCATGCCAGACAGGTCACAACCAAAGGGTCTGACAAAGAGCATCAACGGGCAGGATGGGCTCTCTAACCCTTTGGCAACCATCCTAAGAGAAGGAAAACTCTAATTTCAAACCCGGGCAGATGGTGCTCATCTAACCCTGTAAGGTCAACCATCTAATAGAAGGAAACTCTAATCAAACCTACGACCTGAGGACCTCGCTGCCACCATCCAAGCTTGCTAGGCCCCGGCAGACGAACGTTTGGTTTAAAGGGTGAGGCCACTTCTGTGCATGCTGCGCTCCACCACAAAAATCCACTGCACAGGCTCGAAGGACACATCCAACCTCCGAAAAAGCCCTGTAGCGATAGGCGAGGGACAAAACGGCAGGTGTAAAGATGCACTGGAAGCCGCAGACCCACCCCTGCATGCAGTTGGTTCAAGACTTTGGTCGCTTGAGACTGACTCGGAAGATTGATAAAGAGATAGATCACAGATTAGCAAAGGCATATAGTGCATTTGGAAGGCTTCACAAAAGAGTCTGGAGTAACAAACACCTGAGACAAAGCACCAAAATCAGTGTGTACAGAGTCTATTCTCCTATATGGGTCTGAAACATGGGTCACCTATCACCAACACCTACGAGTCCTCGAACGCTTTCATCAGCACTGTCTTTGCACAATCCTAAATATACACTGGACTGACTATGTGACTAATGTTGCCGTCCTTGAGCAAGCAGGGATCACCAGCATTGAAGCCATGCTATTGAGAACACAGCTGCGCTGGGCAGGGCACGTCTCTAGGATGGAGGACCACCGCCTCCCAAAGATACTACTCTATGGTGAACTCACCACGGGTCAGAGCAAGAGAGGCGCCCCCAAAAAGAGATATAAGGACTTCCTGAAACAACATCTAAGGCTCGGCCAGATTGATCACCAACAATGGTCCACCCTGGCCTCACATCGGGAGGCATGGAGACGCACTATCCACGATGCTGCGGCCTCTTTCGAGAAGGCACGCCGAATGGGTCTCAAAGAGAAATGACAATGCAGAAAGAACTACAACTTGGAAACAACATCACCCAAGGAGACTTTCTGCTGTGCTTTCTGCAACCGAACTTGCCTATCTCAGATTGGCCTTTATAGTCATCAACGCGCTGTAAAAAGCGTGGAATGAGTCCTTCCTAAGAATCTTCGTTTGCGAAGTAATGCCGAGAGAAATTATGTTATTTGTCTTTGACTTCATGCTGCATTTGGAAGATGTAGCATGTAGGAGAACCTCAAAGTGTAGAATAAATCCGGAGATGAGACCCTATGCTTCACCGGTACTCGAAGGGAATTTGTCAGCTTTGGAAATAATCTCAATGCTCCTAATGTTCAGTATAACATGGACTTAGAGGTGGTACATCTCCATCTTTTGCAATAAGTAGCTATTGAGTAGATATACTGTACACATAATGTTTTTATGTTGTATAGTAGAGAGGAAATCATCTTGAGGTTCTTTCATCCCAGAAATTATGTTTGTTTATTTATTTATTTATTTATTTATTTATTTGACTTGTTAGCGCCACTCCCAGTGGCTCGGGGCGGCTTACATCAACACCACGATAAAATCACAATCTACAATAGCATTAAAACCACAGAATAAAACTATTCCTAAAAGAAAACACAGTCTGAGAAGATAGCATATCACAGCTCAAAGGCCTGCCGGAATAGGACCAACTTGCAGGTCTTCCGAAAAGCCAACAGATTGCGCAAGGCCCTAACCTCTGGAGGTAATGCGTTCCAGAGGACTGGGGTGATGATGGAGAACGCCTTTCTCCGTGTTGAAGTTAGGTGGTATTGCTTGACACTGGGCACGGCTAGAAGATTCCACTCTTCAGATCTAAGTGTTCTCGTGGGACAGTATGGGGTTAGGCGGTCCCTCAGGTACACTGGCCCCAGACCATACAAGGCCTTGAAAGTCAAAACTAGTACTTTCAAGGTGATCCGGTACTCAATAGGGAGCCAGTGCAGTTCTCGGAGAATTGGTATAATGTGGCAGCTCACAGGAGCTCCTGTGAGCAAACGAGCTGCGGCATTCTGCACCAGCTTGAGTTTCCGGGTCACCGACAAAGGCAGGCCAATGTAGAGAGCGTTACAGTAGTCTAGCCTTGAGATGACTGTAGCTTGGATCACCATGGCCAGGTCATGCTGAGACAAGTAAGAGGCCAGCCTCCGAGCCTGACAAAGATGGGAAAACGCCACTCTGCTGACAGCGGAGACTTGAGCCTCCATTGACAGCAGAGGGTCCAGGAGAACTCCAAGGCTCTTTACTGAAGATGACGGGCATAGTGCCACGCCGTCCAGGGTCGGAAGCTGGACATCCCTACTGCCCGGACGACCCAGCCAGAGGATCTCTGTCTTCGCTGGATTCACCTTCAGGCAACTCTTTCTAAGAGACATATATAATTAATTATATCTGTGGATATACCTACACATCAAGATTAAATATTAATTGTTTTTCAGATATTTTACATGCATGGGTGAATTAACTAATCAGTATACCAAGTTTGATGGATGTATAGGCCAACATGTTAAACGGATTAATACAAAAGCAATAGATCTGAGTTGACATTTGGTGGTATTACAAACATTCTAACTGTAATCTTATCTATAGAAGAAGTAAAATTAATCTAGTTGAGGTTACCATTAATTTGTGTTGAACGTTCACGCATGAATTGAGTCTTAATGTTCAAAAACGTGGTTATACATTTGTCATAGCAAAAGACACCCCAAAGTTCAACTGACGCCAGTTTGAAAGCTTTCTTGTATCTCTCTGTGCTTGGATAAATCTGGAAATGCTTATTTTAAACAGTTACCAGGACAGTACTGTGGCTTTGTCAGAGCTTTTGAATAGATGAGACGCCTTCTGGTTGTTTTTTTTATTTCCAGCTTTGACATTTACTATTGTAAATTTTCAAACGACTTTGTTTTCAAAGTTTTCACAGAAGGTTAAAAAAAAAACTTTCTGAAGTAAGATAGAATATGGCGATGTGCATACTCAAATTAAAAAGGAGACAAAACTTTCCCTTAATCCAGTGCAGGCCCGGATTAACACCATTTTGCGCCCTAGGCCACACTTTGGAATTACGCCCCCTTTAGCCCCCCCCCCACACACACACATACACCACTCAGACCCACACTTGGCTGGCTTTCGCCATGGTGCCTCCGGAGCAGAAGAGAAAGGCGAGTAGGTACCATCCCGCCACCTCCAAGGTCCCCATTCCCACCGGCTGGAAGGCTCCGCTGTGCTCTGAAGGACTCCTCGGGAGGCTTGGGGAGAGCGCAGCGGGTGCAAATTCGCTCTAAAGGCACGCATGAGAGAGAGAGAGAGAGCGCAAGAGAGAGAGAGTGTGTGTGTGAGCGAGAGAGAGGGGGGGAGAGATGTCCGCTTGGCGTGCGCTCCCGCAGACCGAGGGAGGATTCAGGTTGGGGTTTGTGCGGCTTTTGTTCTGCTGCTCCTGAAGGCAGGAGAGCCAGACCCTGGCCTTGATCCTTCCCTCCCGCAGCTCCCTTTGGCCAAGCAGGCCACCCTGGTTTGTTCCGAGAGCTCAGGAGCGAGCCTGGGTTGGTGTGGTCTTGTGCTGGGGACCTGGGAGAGGTCCACCCAAGCAACGCCCTTTCTCTCCCCTCTTCCTCCCTCCCTCTCTTCCTTCTTTACTTTCTTTCTTTCCTCCTAGTTACCTCCTACTCCTCCTTCTCCCCTCCCTCCCACCGCCCTCTCCCGGACTCTGCCGCTCAGCTCTGGCTGCAGGAATTTACAGTCTGCCGCCAGGGGAGCCGGGCAAGTGGCCATGGAGACGGCTTCCCCGGGAGCCAAGAGGTCAGGCCAGACAGAGACCCGCGGGCAGCCCAGAGAGCGAGAGACTTTGCCAGTAGAAGGAGCGAGGAGGGGCATGAGAAAGGGGGAAACAGGGGCACGGATCAGCTTTTTTTTTGGTCCATGATCTGCGCCCCTCCTCGGCATGCGCCCCTAGGCCATGACCTATGTTGGCCTCATGGGTAATCTGGCCAAGATCCAGTGGTTCTCAAAGTTCCTAATGCTGCGACCCCTTAATACAATTTCTCATGTTGTGGTGACCCCCAACCAGAACATTATTTTTGTTGCTACTTCATAACTGTAATTTTGCTGCTGTTATGAATTATAATGTAAATATCTGATATGCAGGGTGTTTTTTCATTCACTGGACCAAATTTGGCACAAATACCTGATACAACCAAAATTTGAATACTGGTGAGGTTGTGGGGGATTGATTTTGTCATTCGGGGGTTGTTGCTGGGATTTATAGTTACCCTACAATCAAAGAGCATTCTGAACTCTACCAATAATAGAATTGAACCAAACTTGGCACACATAACTCTCATGACCAATAGAAAATACTGGAAGGGTTTGGTGAGCACTGACTTTGAGTTTTGGAGTTGTAGTTCACCTACATCCAGAGAGCACTGCGGATTCAAACAATGATGGATCTGGACCAAACTTGACACAAATACTCAATATGCCGAAATATAAACACTGGTAGAGTTTGGGGGAAAAGAGACCTTGACATTTTGGAGTCATAGTTTATTTATTTATTTACTTTATTTATATTCCGCTCTTCTCACCTCGAAGGGAACTCAGAGCGGATTACAGGTACACATACTTAGCAGACAATCCCTGCCGTTTCCACTTACACACATATAGACAAACAGAGGCAAACTTTGGCCACCAGGGGGAGCTGACACACTCCTCATCTCTCAGCGTTCCCAGCGTCCCTTGTTGTTCCTTCCGCATTCCTTAGTGTTCCTGGAGTTCTTTAATGGCCTCATAATTCAGTCAAAATTTGCCTCCCCACTTAATGTGGTACCTTTATCTCCTACTTGACAGATGCAACTGTCTTTTGGGCTGCAAAGGTCGACGGCAGGCTACTCTTAAAGGTCGAGCACCCACCTCGACCCGGGCAGGCCTCAAACTCATAACCTACTGGTCAGAGAGATCTTATGCAGCTGACACTTAGCCAACTGCACCTCATTCCCGGTGCTGGGATTTATAGTTCACATACAATCAAAGAACTTTCTGAACCCCACCAATAATAGAATTGAGCCAAACTTCCCATAGAGAACCACCATTACCATCAGAAAATACTGTGTTTTCTGATGGTCGTTGGCGACCCCTCTGACACCCCCTCGCGACCCCTCAGGGGTCCTGACCCCCAGCTTGAGAAACACTGCCTTAATCAGTTCTATACAGTCTGCTTTATATTTTAAACAGAGAAATATAAATAGCAGTAAAATGTAGTATAAAAATCAGACAAATGAAAAGCACCTCCCTCTATGAAATGACTTTCTTTTCGGTGGTGAAAGGTGGCTCTTGTGTCTCTGGGGTGGGGAAACCCCATTGAGTTTTAATTTGAACTTTCAAGGACCTACACAAACAGGCTCAGGTCCAGATCTATCAGTATTTGAGCCCACTGTGCTCTCTGTATTTAGCGGAAGTACAACTCCAAAACTCAAGGTCAATGCCCACCAAACCCTTCCAGTATTTTATGTTGGTCATGGGAGTTCTGTGTGCCAAGATTGGTTCAATTCCATTATTGGTGGAGTTCAGAATGCTATTTGATTGTAGGTGAACTATACATCCCAGAAACTACAACTCCCAACTGACAAAATCAACTCCCAACCCCACCAGTATACAAATGTGGGCATATCAGGTATTTGTGCCAAATTTGGTCCAGTGAATGAAAATACATCCTGCATATCAGGTATTTACCTTGCAATTCATAACAGTAGCAAAATGACAGTTATGAAGTAGCAACGGAAATAATTTTATGGTTGAGGTCACCACAAATTGAGGTATTGTATTAAGGGGTTGTGGCATTAAGAAGGTTGGGAACCACAGCTTTAGGGGGATAGGGTTGTTGTGCATTGTCTCAACCTTTGCATGCTCATAAGTCCGTACACAATTGCAGCAGCTTTGAGTCTCCTTTGTGAAGAGAAAAAGTAGGATAGTATTGTTATTGTTATTATTATTATTATTAAATACATAAGTGCCTAATAGCTCGCCAGACATTGTGTTTTACCTCTATTTGGGCTGTGAGCTTCCTTGGATCTCACTTTGGGAGAAAGGTGGGCTAGAAATAAAATTAAATACAAAATAAAAGTGCTGGCCTCCTTCTTTCACCAGTTGTAATACAAATGGCTCATTTTGTGAGGATGGCTTGAAAACAGATTGGCAGCATAGCACTGGCCAACACACATTTAGGTGCCTCAAATATTCACCCTCTTTCTGGGTATATTTGACCTGCCGATTCCAAAAAATGACACCGTTTTTCTCTAACAGCTCAAGTTTTAGAGATTCAGAACATATGTCATCTACCAGTCACCATCTGCTTGCCCATAAAAACCCACGATAACCATATCTAAGAAACTAGAGTAGATACCATCTATCCAATGCAATGACACAACCGGATTAGATCCCTTCCAGTCTGGCTTCCATATAGGCAGGTCCGGATTACCCATAAGGCCATCCTAGGCCATGGCCTATGGGCATAGGCCTAGGGGGCGCCAGATCAAGGACCAATTTTTTTTAAAGCAAAACCGCAACTCTCTCTTTCTCTCTCGGTCGTCCTTGGGCCTCGGGGAGGGCAGGGGAGGGTGGGGGAGGAGGGAATGGCACCCCCCCCTCACCATCGCCCCTGCCCCCAGGGCCGCTGGCGCCTGGCGGGCATGCGCGCGTGGCAGGAGGGCACCTCTGCCTCCTCTGTCGTGTCCCTGGGTGTCGCGCATGGCCGGCAGCGGCACCGGGGGCTTTCCTTCTTTCCTCCCCCTTCTCGGGAGGAAGAAGGAAGGGAAGCCCCCAGTGCCACTGCCGGCCATGTGCGGCACCCAGGGACACACACGGCGGAGGAGGAAGAGGCACCCTCCTGCCGCACGGTCATGTGCCCGCCAGCGGCTCGAGGGGCGTGGCTTCCCTCCACCTCGTCATCCTCCTCGCGCCCAAGGAAGGAGGGTGGGGCGAGGAGGATGACGAGGCAGAGGAAAGCCCCGGGGCGGGGCTTCCCTTCCTCCTCCTCCCCACAACCGCTTTCCGGTCACGGGAGGAGGAGGATGAAAGCCTCACCCCCGGGGCGCTGACGTGCATGCCCAGCAGCGCCCTGGGGGCGGGGCTTCCTCCGCCCTGGGGGTGGGGCTTCCCCTGGCCTAGGGCGCCAAAACACCTAAATCCGGGCCTGTGTATAGGGTATGGGATGGAGACCATTCTGGTCGCCATCTCAGATCAGCTTTGATGCCAGCTTGACAAGGACGGTTCAGCACTGCTTGTGTTATTTGATCTCACAGCAGCATTTGACACAGTCGATTACAATCTTTTGGCCCACCGCCTTGCCGTTATTTGTGTCAGGGGGACGGCCTTGAACTGGCTGTTGTCCTTTCTCCACAACCGAGGTCAGCGAGTGGAAAGGGGAGGCCTGGTCTCCGAGAGATCCTCACTAACTTGTGGGGTGCCTCAAGGGGCCATCCTCTCCCCTTTGTTTTTTAACATCTACAGTATATGCAACCACTTGCTCGGCTGGTTCGAAGTTTTGGGCTGGAGTGTTATCAGTACGCTCAGTGCCTTGAGGCCATTACTGGATGGCTGCGTGCCAGCAGGTTGAGTGTGAATCCAGCAAAGACGGAGATACTACGGTTGGGACGTCCGGACCGTGGGGTGGTCCAGCTTCCTACCCTGGATGGCGAGGCACTACACCCGTCACCTTCAGTAAAGAGCCTGGGAGTCATGTTAGACTTGCTGCTGACAATGGAGGCTCAGATCTCCGCTGTTAGCAAAACCGCTTTTTTTCATCTGCGGCAGGCTAGGCGGCTGGCCCACTACTAGTCTATAGACGACCTAGCCACTGTGATCCAAGCCATGGTCATCTCAAGACTAGACTACTGTAATGCCCTTTATATTGGCCTACGCTTGTCCGTGACCCGGAAACTTAAGCTCGTCCAGAACGCTGCTGCTCGACTTCTCACTGGGACCTCAGTGAGGTGTCACACAACACCTATTTTGCAGCAGCTTCACTGGTTGCCGATCGAGCACCGGATCACCTTCAAGGTGATGGTGTTAACCTTCAAGGCCTTGCATGGTCCAGGGCCAGTGTATCTGAAGGACCGTCTCTCCCCCTACCAACCCCAGAGATCACTTTGCTCTGAAGACCTAAATCTATTGGAAGTACCCAGCTTCAAGGCCATTTGCCTAACATCTACAAGGCCCAGAGCCTTCTCTATTGTGGCGCCGTCGCTCTGGAACACTTTTCCTAACGACGTTTGGGCCCTATGAGATTTGTCAGTGTTCCGCAGGGCCTGTAAGACCCATCTGTTCTGGCTGGCCTTTGAATCTTAACTTTGTTTTTAACAAATTGCTAAAATTTCTGTATTATGATGTGTTTTACTGGATATTGTGAGCCGCTCCGGGGAGTGGCAGCATACAAATTTGAATAATAAATACATTGAATAATAAATAATTTTTAATCAGTGCCCCAAATAACCCCAGAAACATTATTTATTATTATTATTAATTTATTTATTTTATTTACTTTATTTCTATTCTGCCCTTCTCACCCTGCAGGGGACTCAGGACGGATTACAATGTACACGTTACATTTAAACACACAAACACACAAGACAGACAGAGGCAATTTAACATCTGGCCACCAGGGGATCTGTCGCACTCCTTCATTCCTCAGCGTGTTTCCTGGAGATGTTTTTTATGGCCTCGTAAATTAATTAAATTTAGCCTCCCCACTAAGTGGTACCTTAATTTCCTACTTGACAGATGCAACTGTCTTTCGGGTTGCAAAGGTCGACAACAGGCTACACAATAGGTTGAGAGCCCACCTCGACCCGGGCAGGCCTCAAACTCATGACCTTCTGGTCAGTAGAGATCTTATGCAGCTGACACCCAGCCAGCTGCGCCACATTCCCGGTGCAGACATAAAAATCAAGACACCGAGAAAATATTTTTTTTGTTTGGCTGTGTAATGTAATATAAATAAAAGACACCAATTTTTACCTATTCAGAGCTTTAGAAAGTTACTTTTTTGCATATAACTTCCAGATTCTCTGACCCACCATCACAAGTGGCCGTGTTAGTTGGAGTGTTCTGAAAGTCATGGTCCAAAAAAGGAATGTTTTTATTAGAATCTATTATATAAATGGGTTCACGTCATGTGATGTATACCTCAAACAAAGAAACCTTACAACGCAGAAACACAATACTTGCCAACAGAAATAGGCCTCAAGCAAGGTACGTTTGTAGCAAAGAAACTTTCCCCCCAAAACCTAAAAGGCCCCCAAAACAACGAGTAAAAATAAAACTACATTTACCAGCATCCTCCGGGGCAGCCAAAGACTCACCCAGCCTCTACATACTGAACAACATGATTGGCTGCCAATAAGGGCGGATTTGCATAACTGCTGCACTGGCCAGCCAACATGAAAATTCCGATCCATAATAAACTGCCAAAACAGAATAAGGAAAAGGCCTAAGCCAATCCCCAACACAAAAACACCCAAATCACTTCCAACCGAAAAATCACAGACCACGCCCAAAATTGACAGTAAGGCTTCATTAACTTGATTTCCCTAACTAGCCCTCACTTACTGGGAAGCTGTTTACGCTCTGAATTGACAGTAAGGCTTCATTAACTTGATTCTCCCGACTAGGCCTCAGCTCATTGGACATTGTGTATGGCCTGAATTGACAGTAAGGCTTCATTAACTTGCTGTTCCTAACTAGGCCTCAGCTCATGGGACATTGTGTCTGGCCTGAATTTACAGTAACCTACCTTGGCACACAGAGCCCCGATCATGCATGATGGGACTTGAAGTACCACCATGGAAAATGGGATTTGTAGTATTTCAAAACCCATCATTCCCCACAGACCACTGTGGCCCAGAACCAAGACCAATAAAGACCCAACTTGGCACACCATGCCCCCCATGACCCACACTCCATCCAACTGCAGTTTAGAGGAGGGCACACCGTGGATGATTGGACTTTCTCGCATCTCCTAAAAAGGGCACAGCAACGCGTGCCGGGTACAGCTAGTATGATATATGGCAGTATTTTAGGACCTGTAATGATGTTGTCAATAAAGCAGAATCTTAGAAGCCATAGCTTCTCCTTTCATGGCTCTGTTCAAAGCTGACCATGTCCAAATTCTTCCTTCTAACCAACTGCTAGAGTGACAGGAGCACAGGCTTATATATAATGCAGCAATCCTGCTTTTTGATCTTCTTTTGCAGCACAAACAATGGAATGCGTGTGACAAAACTGTTTTGTGCCAACTGACAGCATGCCCCCTATTGAAGCTTAATTTGGCAGCCTACCCACTGTCAACTGTCACCAGCCTCTGCGTTATGGGGGAGAGCAATGTTCAAGCAGGCTGGAAAATGCCAGATGAGAAAAGATGAAGCGTATTTCCTTACTGCAAATTCTGCACCTGCATAAAGTCATTCTGACGGCAGATATTAAGAGGATTTATACACTGATGGAAGAAGCCAGATGGTCGTTCCATCTCACCCCTTTGCTCTATGTTAACATCTTCAGTTTTAACCTGCATAATGAGGACCAGAGTGGGGCAACTTCTCTGTATTGCCAAGTGTATTTGCCACAGTATTTTTTTTTTTTACAGAAGTGGCTGAAGGGGATGAATCCATTCTCATTCCCATTAAGGTTTGCTTCTCGTGAGTTGAATTGAATTGGCCACGGTGGTCCATGCTCTGGTTACATCTCGTATAGATTACTGCAATGCTCTCTACGTGGGGTTGCCTTTGAAGACTGTTCGGAAGCTGCAACTAGTCCAACGGACAGCAGCCAGGTTGATAACAGGAGCGCCATTCAGAGAGCATTCAACTCCCCTGTTGTGCCAGCTCCACTGGCTGCCAGTTTGCTACCGGGCACAATTCAAAGTGCTGGCTTTAGCCTTTAAAGCCCTAAACGGTTCGGGTCCAACTTACCTGTCCGAACACATCTCTCCCTATGAACCATCGAGATGTTTAAGATCATCTGGAGAGGCCCTGCTCTCGGTCCCGCCTTCTTCGCAGGCGCGACTGGCGGGGACAAGAGACAGGGCCTTTTCAGTGGTGGCTCCTCGGCTTTGGAACGCCCTCCCTAAAGACATCAGATGGCCCCCTCCCTCCTGGTTATTTGAAAACGGTTGCGGGGAGGAGGAGGAGAAGGGAAGCCCCACCCCGGGGCCGCTTTCGGGCATGCCCGTCAGCGCCCTCCTCCTTTTCCTCCACGTTCGGAGGTAGGGGAGGAGGAGGAGGAGGGAGGGAGGAGGAGGGAAGGGGAAGCCGTGCCACATGCTCCTCCTTTGTTCCTCCCACGGCTGGCGGAAGGATGCCACCTGTGTATAAGACTTTAAGTTGCAAGGGGAGGAGGTTTAGGAAGTTTTGATTGCATTGATTGGTTCTTTAGAGCTGTCAATCATCGGTTTGTTTTCCTCCCCCTGGACTTTGGAAATCTAGCTTTCTCTTTGTTTTGCAGCAGTTAGAGGGTTTGCGCCTCTGCTTCTCTAGCCTCTTCATTTCTTAGATTCATTCTGTTCCTGGATGTGCTGCAACTAGTCATTTGACTGGCTCTGTGCCTTCAATATAGGCCATTTGACTGGGGCAGCTCACCTCAAAGCCATTGAGAGGGAGAGAATTTGGAAAGCCATCCGGAAAGCTTCCTGGACCCAAACAACTAAAGAACTGTAATGTATATTTTATTTTACTTTTGGAGAACCTCAACAAGATCCCTCAGGAGATATCTAAGGTGACTGGAAGGAGTTCTCTATGGGAAGCAAGAAGAAGTCCCTGGGGAGATGTCGCGTCCTTGTTCCGGCAAAGATCCCAGCGCGTCACACAGCGGCTGCAGCCCCACTTCCCTTCTTTCCTCCTCCTCAGGAGGAGGAAGGATGGCGGAGGGAACATGGTGGAGGTGGCAGAGGCGCCTCCTGCCACGCATGCATGCCCGCCAGCAGCCCCGGGGTGCGGCTTCTCTTCCTCCTCCTCCTCTCGTGGCTCGCGCCCTCCTTCCTTTACAAGGCTGCGGGGGCGGTGGTGAGGAGGGCGCCATTCCCTCCTCTCTGTCTCCTTGCAGCACTCTCCCCCTGCCCTCCCCAGAGAGATTGAGAGAGAGAGAGAGAGAGAGAGAGAGAGAGAGAGAGAAAGAATTCAATCAAAACCGCAATGTTGCGGTTTTGATTGAATTGGGGTTTTTTGGTCCTTGATCTGGCGCCCCCCCCCCCCCCCAGGCCTGCGCCCATAGGCACGGCCTAGTGTGGTAATCCGGGCCTTGGATGCAGGGTCTGATGCTTCTGGAAGTGTTCAGACAGAGGGGATGTTGGAACAGGATGGTGATTCCCCAGTTGGGAGAACGGAGGGGGGTCTGGAATTAGATTAGGGTTGCCACTTTTTGATATAAGAAATAAGGGACATTTACCTAAATTTTCACAAAAATAAGGGACACTTCATTAAAAACTTGAAAATTAAACGTTAGGTATAAATAGTTTTATTAACAGAACTTAACAGAACTAGCTGAACCCGGCACGCGTTGCTGTGCCCTATGTAGTAGATGTGAGGAAGTCTGAGTATGTAAGGTTTTGAAGTGATGGGAGCATGTGTGTGTTGTGTGTGTATATATGTGTGTACTTGTGTGTGTGTGTTTGTGGTTTTGGGGGGGGGTATGTGTGTGTGTATTTATATGTTTGTGTATGTATGTGTATGTATATGTGTTTGTATATATGTTTTTGTTTGTATGTATATTTTTGTGTGTGTATATTTGTAGGTATGTGTGTTTTATTGTGTATGTGGGTATATATGTGTGCTTATATATGTTTGTGTGTTTTTATTTGTTTTTATGTGTGTTTTTTATATATATGTGTGTTTGTATGTGGTTGTGTATGTTTTTTTGTTTGTGTGTGTGTGTTTATATGTATATGTGTATGTATGTGTGTGTATATGTGTGTGTGTGTATTTGTGTATTTGTGTAGTTTTGTGTAGGAGTTTTTAGGTTTTTTTTGTGTTATGGGTTTGGTAAGCTTGCTTGCCTTTGTGATGGCCGTCTCTTCTGCTCCCTGTTCGTCTGTGTTCGTCACCTCGTTGTCGAAGGGGGGCCGAAGGGGGACCTTAGGTAGGAGGGCAGTTGCGGAGGAGGTGTTTGCGGTGTTGCTTGTGGAGGGGCCTGGTCCGGGAGCGTGCCTGCCTCTTCCATGTTGTCTCTAGGCAGTGGGAAGGAGGGCGGAGAGTGGGCATTGCGGGGTCTTCTGGGAACTGTAGTTCCTTGGTGGTGGCCGTTTGTTTCGTCGTCTCTCTGTAGTTTTTTGACCTGGGTTGCGTGGGCGGCGTGTTGGCCGGCTCCTCTGGCTCCGCCGTCTTCTAGTCGCCCAGGGACCCGACCCGCACGGGCGATGCCGGGATAAAGGCGGCGACGGCGGCTCCTGCGTGTCCCGGGTCCGGGACCCACAGGGAGGCAGCGGAGGAGGGCGAGGAGACGGCGGAGGAGGTGGCCAGGACGCCGGGCGCGCAACCCAGGTCCAAAGACTGTAGAGAGACGGGGGGAAAAGTAGGCAGCATGAAGGAACTACATTTCCCAGAAGACCCCACATGTCTTGGCCGTCTCCTCCGCTGTCTGCTGGGCCTCCTGCGCTTGCCTCCCTGCGTGTCCCGGACCCGGGATGTGTCAGAGGTGCTGTGGTCCGGCCGTGGTCTTCTCCCCCGGCGTTTTGAACGCGGGCCGTGCCGGTCCCCTCCTTGGTCTCTGGAGTGTTTTTGAAGCGGCGGAGGAGGGGGGCATGGCGTCGGCCGTGCTGATCGTGTTCGGGAGTGGCGTAGAGGCTGCGAAGGAGGTCGAGAAGGCAGCGGAAGAGGTGTGTGTTTGCGTATTGTTGTTTATGTGGGGTAGTGGCCAGGTATGGAGGGGGCTTGTGGATTGTGGCTTGCTGGGATGCGGTTTGATGTTGCGCATGCTCGGTACTGTGATGTTTTGATGGCGTCCATTTTGTGTGTTCGGGGTTTTTGCGCATGAGTAGTAATGTTGTGTTTCGGGGGATGTTTTGGGGGTGTTGTGTGGTGTTTCGGGGTGTTTTAGTGGGTGGAGTATGGACCTCGGGGTATGGATGTGTGGCCCGGTGATTTTCGTGTTTGTGGGATATGTAGTTTTGGCGTGCATTTGCCTCATTGCACGACCACTTCCTTTTTATATATATAGATAAGATAATGATTGAAATTCATAAAAGAATCTGACTTACACCCTCTTAACCAGGGGTGCCCACACTTTTTCAGCATGCGAGCTACTTAAACTAAAACCAAGTCAGAAAGATCTACCAAGAGATAACAGGGCAGAGCTGGGGAAGGGGGCGGGGCTTGGCAAGGCTTGGCTCCGCCCCCTCCTCCCTCTGGCTTCAGCATTCCCACTGCTTCTTCTGGGTAGAAGAGGGTAATCAAACCAAGAAAAGGGGTGGGGTAGCTCTGGGCTAACAGGCAAGACAAAAGGGGAACTACAAAAAGTTGTAACAGGCTCAATGACAATGCAAAGTACTAAGCAACTAGTGTGAATCATAAACATGAAATAACATGCAACAGCACTATTGTTATTTACAATTGTATTAGCAAATATCACAGAACATGCACACTATAATTGCAAAGGCATGTGCGCCCATGAAATGTATACAAAGTTATGGGCAGTTACAAACTTACATTGAATATGCAGTATGTATCATTACAATGGTCAGCACAGTGACAAACTTACATTAAATATGCAGTATATCATTGCAACGGTCAGCACAATCAACAAAAAGGAGGGTCCATAAGGAGGGAAGGTGATTCCACCGTAAATGATAATTTTAGAAAAAGTTCTGGGAGGCAGCACAAGCGGAAAAGGTCCCCCCGCAATATTGCGCGGCGAGGGAACACAAGCCGCGGCGCTGGGTTGAAGCAGCCGCGTTGAGGGGAGAGCCTGCCGGAGGTGCCGGAAAGGGAGCAGCAAAGCAAGAAACAATTGGCGTGAGCGACCTGTCGTGCCGTGGGGGCTCTAGTAAGAGCACAGTGACACCCACTACTGGAAAGGAGAGCCGGGACAGGGCCGAACAGCTGGGTAGTCTCCTGGCGCCAAGGTGGTCTGCCGTTTTCGCGTCCGTAGACGCTTCTTCGGGGCGCGTCGCTATTTCCAAGTATATCTATAGTGATATAATATAATAATAACATGCTGATGCCATGCTGGCCAATGGGGGTTACACAGAAACAGAGCAACAAGGACACGATAAAAGGGATTCAGGGAAAACATACCAGGTAACGTGGATCAAAGAGTACCAATGAAAGTCATCCATCCGGCTGAATGCAGCACAGAGGAGGGGGAGCAGGGAAAAGTTATAGGAGGTTCACAGGTGTAGGAAGTTTAAAGTAACAATTGCTGTAATGAAAGGACGTCGTTTAACCCACAGGGCGTTTCGGAATTCAATAGAAGATGTCAATTCTTTTCAGCCTTGAGTAATTGGCTGATTAGGTCCATGTGTGGTGCAGGTTTAACCCTTTGGAGGCCATATACACTAAAACTGTCTGGAGAATGATTATGTTCAAGAAAATGTAAAGTGTGGATTCTTGGGATGAACTACGGGGCAAAGTTCGAGACCCTTGAAAGTGAGAGTGGGTGAACACAAGTCCAAAATCCGTAGTTCATAACTTTTCCCTGCTCCCCCTCCTCTGTGCTGCATTCAGCCGGATGGATGACTTTCATTGGTACCCTTTGATCCACGTTACCTGGTATGTTTTCCCTGAATCCCTTTTATCGTGTCCTTGTTGCTCTGTTTCTGTGTAACCCCCATTGGCCAGCATGGCATCAGCATGTTATTATTATATTATATCACTATAGATATACTTGGAAATAGCGACGCGCCCACAAGAAGCGTCTACGGACGCGAAAAACGGCAGACCACCTTGGCGCCAGGAGACTACCCAGCCGTTCGGGCCTGTCCCGGCTCTCCTTTCCAGTAGTGGGTGTCACTGTGCTCTTACTAGAGCCCCCACGGCACGACAGGTCGCTCACGCCAATTGTTTCTTGCTTTGCTGCTCCCTTTCCGGCACCTCCGGCAGGCTCTCCCCTCAACGCGGCTGCTTCAACCCAGCGCCGCGGCTTGTGTTCCCTCGCCGCGCAATATTGCGGGGGGACCTTTTCCGCTTGTGCTGCCTCCCAGAACTTTTTCTAAAATTATCATTTACGGTGGAATCATACATTTCATGGGCGTACATGCCTTTGCAATTATAGTGTGCATGTTCTGTGATATTTGCTAATACAATTGTAAATAACAATAGTGCTGTTGCATGTTATTTCATGTTTATGATTCACACTAGTTGCTTAGTACTTTGCATTGTCATTGAGCCTGTTACAACTTTTTGTAGTTCCCCTTTTGTCTTGCCTAGAAGAGGGTAATGTCAAGCCAGTGGTGGCATAGATAGGCACCACTGGCTTGGCATTACCCCCTTCTACTCTTGAGAAGCTGTGGAAATGCTGAAGCTGGTGGAGGGGGGCGGAGCTTGGCGGGGCTTAGCTCCGCCCCCTTTCCCTCTGGCTTTAGCATTTCCACAGCTTCTCCAGGGTACAGAAAGGTTATGCCAAGCCAGTGGTGGCTATCTATGCCACCACTGGCTTAGCATTGCCCTCTTCTACCCAGGAGAAGCAGTGGAAATGCTGAAGCCGGCGGAGGGGGCGGGGCTTGGTGGGGCTTGGCTCCGCCCCCTCAGAAGCGTCCCATCCAGCTGGGATCGACCTCCCTGGGTCCCAAGATCGACCTGTCGATCGCGATCGACTTTCTGAGCACCCCTGCTCTTAACAGTACATAGTGTGTTTCTGCATGTTTTGTCATACCTAAAGCATTGTACCGTATGTACTACATACAGTACTACTACTACTATTACTACTACTACTACTAATATGTTGGTCTATTTTGGGGTTTGAATGGTTTGTATTGTTTTTGTATTTATTGTCTGCATCAAGCGTTAATGTTTGCCTTTCTTGTATTGGACTCTGCCCTAACTCCCCATTGGAGTGATAGGGCGGGATATAAATAAAGTTTATTATTATTACAGTATTATTATTATTTCCACAAAAGGCTTGGAAATACCCTGCAACACAAGAAAGAGAGAGAGAGAGAACACAGCAGCTGTTATACAAGGAATCTGGGCCGGGAAGGGGATGTGTGCCAAGCCTATCAAGCCACAGAGGAGCCTTTGTGGATCAAAGCAACCAACCAACCAAGATACCTACTTTAAAAAAGAGAGAGAGAGAGAGAAGGAGGAAGGGCCCAATCTATCACTACCTATCAGGAAGGGCTGCAGGGAACTGTCAACAGCTGGCGAGGGAGGGAGGCCTTGAGGGCACCCATGGGTCCAATGCCAAGGTGGCGGGACATGCCCAGCGGGTGCTGCTACTGCTGCTTTGGCTTCACCTGCCTGCGGGTCCGGAGGAGGAGGCGGCGACGGCAGCCGGGAGCGCGGCAAAGGAGAGCAAGAGCGCACCAGCAGCCGCGGCGTCCCCACCAGTCATCATGGGACCCACCTGGGAGAGAGCACCGCAACCCCGCCCCCAGTGCCATAGAGCACATTGCGGCTAGAGGGGCTGGAGAGGAAAGCCCTGTCCCTCCTTCCTTCCTCGCTCACTCCGTGGCTCGCGAGGCATGCTCTTTGCTGATTGGCCCGAGCCGTGGCATGAGCAGGGAGCCCCGCCTCCTCCTGAGGAAGAGGCTCCTGGCGTTGCTGGGCAGCGAGAAGGACAGCCTTGGCGTCAGAGCCTTCGCAGCATGGCCTGTTCCTATTCCGTGTTTACCCAGGGAGCCCGTCCCACCTGCTGCCACCTGTCCTGTGAATACGGGACAGGACCAGAAAATATGAGACACGAAATTCTGGCCGAAAATACGGGACATCCCATATAATCCATCAGGCTGGATTTGTATGAAAATGTGGGGAAATAGGCAAAGAAGTCCAAAAATCTGGATAGATTAGCCATAGGAACTGACGATCATGCCATCACCGCTCAAGCAGGTAGCTTTGAAATGGTTGAATGGAAGCTCTCCAAAGCTTTAGGTGCTCTTACTGTCTATTACAAGGAAAATCATCTGATTCCTAATCCCTCTAAAATGCAGACTTCTCATTTTAAGAACAAACAAATATCTTGAGCACTGCAGATAACCTGGAGCATTGCAGCACACCAAAATACCCGAGAGTTACTCTGGACTGTGCTCTGACTTATAAGAAGCACTGCTTGAATATCAAGCAAAAAAGTGGATGCTTGAAATAATAGCATATGAAAGCTGACTGGCACAACCTGGGGATCACAACCAGACACAATGAAGACATCTGTCCTTGCGCTTTACTACACTGGTGCTGAATACACATGCCCAGTGTGGAGTACATCGCACCACATTAAAACAGTGGATGTGGCTCTTTATGAGACATGCCACATTATCACAGGACGTCTATGCTCAACACTGCTGGAGAAATTATAAAGTTGAGCTGGTACTGCACCACCTGACATCCATTGGGAAGTAGCAGCCTGTAATGAAGGGTCAAGACAATCACATGTCTGGCCCACTCTCTGTTCGGATATCAGCCAGCAAGCCAATGCCTTAAATCGAGAAATAGCTTCCTAATATCTACAGAGATACTTGCAGGAACACCTCAGCAAGTGAGAGTCCAAAAGTGGCAAGTTAAAACTCAGACCTTAATCAGTGGTTGATACTGGATGAGAAACTCCCCCAGGCAGACAGAAGACTGAGCGACTTGGAAGGTAAACAGACTGCGCTCTGGCACTACGAGATGCAGAGCCAATCTTAAGAAATGAGGCTACAAAGTAGAGTCCACGACATGCGAGTGTGGAGAAGAGCAAACCACAGACTACTCCAATGAGCCCTGCCACATGCACAATGGAGGACATTCTTTACAGAGACACCAATGCCAAGTTTTTAACTTTGTTTGTGGTTTTTCTATACATCAGGGCTGTCCAACTGGCGGCCCCCGGGCCGTATACGGCCCCCAGCCCCTTCCCCACGGCCCCCTACCCTCCTGCAAGATATCTGCTTTTTAAGATTTTTTTTTAAAAAAAATTTTAAATATTTTTTGGAATATTTTTTTGAATATTTTTTATTTTTTTTTTTTTGGGGCGGGGGGGGTGAGAGGCAGGGCAGGGAGGAGGAGCAGGCTCTCTTCCTCCTCCTCCTACTTCCCTCCCCCCCCCCCTCTCTCACTCCCTCCCTACTTCTTTCTCTCCCCCTTTCATTCCTTCCCCCTTCCACCACCTGAAGGAAAGAGGGAAGGAGAGAGAGAGTGCACAGTGAGAGGGGCGTGGCCAGAGAGAAAAAGGGGCGGGGCCGAGTTCAGAGCACGGGGGTGATCATCCATTCCCTTTCCCGCTTCCTCCTCTTCTGAGGCTTCGTGCCAAGTTTGGTCCTGATCCATCATTATTTGAGTCCACAGTGCTCTCTGGATGGAGGAGAACTACAACTCCCAAACTCAAGGTTCAGTACTTTCTGTTGCTCTCATGAGAGTTTAGGTTTGATTCAACATGGCTGAGGAATGCTTTGATTGGGTTTTCCCCTTATGGCAGAAGGAGATTGGACTGGATGGCCCTGGATGGCCCTTGGAGGTCTCCTACTCCAGGAACCTGTTGTTATTACTATTATTATTATTATTATTATTATCAGAGGCAGAATGAATATTATGCCTTATCATTCAGGGTTATAGGCCTGTATGGAAGGGCCCTGGCTTCTTATTTGACTTCCTTTCCACACATCTGAATAAAATCCCATGTTATTTGCTTTAAACCAGATTATATGAGTGTGGACTCCGATAATCCAGTTTAAAGCAGGTATTCTGGGTTATATGGCTGTGTGGAAGGGCCCTGAATCCACATTGCAATATAATCCAGTTCAAAGCAGGTTTTGTGGGGTTTCCTGCCTGGATATTCTGAGTTATACGGCTGTGTGAAGGGCCCTGAGTCCACACTGCAATATAATCCAGTTCAAAGCAGGGACTGGGACTTGAGACTGGGATTTTGGTATTCATCTCTATCTCCAAGTCAAAGCCCCGGTGTCCTCCACAGACACCTCCAAGGCGGGGAGAGGGCAGAGCCGGGGAGGGGGCAGGGCAGGGGTGGAGCCAGGGAGGGGGCGGAGCCTGGGTGGAGCTGGGGAGGGGGCGGAGCTGGGGTGGAGCCGGGGAGGGGGGGGCGGAGCCGGGGGCGGAGGCAGACCCTTTGGCCCCCCAGGTCATCAGTAACTGGAATTCCGGCCACAGGTCCAGTAGAAGTTGGACAGCCCTGCTATACATGATAACTGTGTTCTCAATTGACTTCTCACATGATTAATGAACCATGGGAACTGCATCAGAATGAGATCTCAATATGGATAAGATATGAGACTGAGCTGCTAGTAGCAATGAAACAAGTCATTGCCATTCATTTGAGACTCACCTTTCAGGCAGCTCAAAAGTATCCATGTTTAGTAAATAGGAAGTCTCACCAAAATCAGAAGAGTTTATTTCCAAGTATATAGGGAATTACAGTTTTAGGGTGACAAACTTTAGCTGGACTGGAACTATCATTAGCAAGCTGTTTTATCATGCGCCAATAATGGTAACTTTGCCCCTCCTTTTAAAAAATACATGTAAAACCTGTTTAGCAATCTACATTTTTACACCAAAAGCAAGAAAAAAAAATACTAGAGAAATGTAAAAAATAGAACGAAGAGGTAGTAGGCAGGGAAAAGCAACTTTGCCTCCATTTACGTAAACAGTCTATACTGTTTTTCTAGGAAAAACCTTCTAGAATAAAAAGGTTTGTAAAAATCGAAGATAGCATTTATATTAAAAGGTAAGGGGTTTTTTTTAACCAAAGACTGAGAGAAAAACACATTATGCACTTTAAAAATATTTTAAAGATATTTTTAAAAAGTTTTAGAAAGGGTCAGAAGACTGTATTAATCAAGTCAAAAGGGAGGAAGGTATAGATCCAGAAGAGTTCATACCAGACTGGTGCAAGTTTTATTCCTATATGTACTATATTAGTATATCATATTATAGATACAGTAGCTATCCATTGTGTTTGATTTTGGGGCCCCTCTACGGATACCAAAATCTGTAGTAAGTTCAATTATATACAATGTTGTATGTAGTAAAATCAAAGATTTTTTAATTACATTTTTCCTTTTTGAGGGGAACATTTTCATGGAAGATTAAATCTGCATATACAGTACAGACTTGATGAATACAGAGGGCCAATGGTACTGCTTTACCATATACAGTAATTAGGGAAGCGACTTCTGGGAGAGAATTAAAGGGAGCACAATGTATGCTTATCTGTTATGGAAGTAGGAACTTGTTCAGAATACAAAATCACATGATAAGTAAATATAATGGATTTTCCTGGAAAGGAATATGGCTGACTGGGTCCTTGAATAGGAGCATCCCAACTGCAACGCCCTATATCAGGGGTCGGGAACCTTTTTGACTATGAGACCCATGAAAGCAAAATATTTGGAAATTTATTTCAGTGAGATCCATATAATATATATAATATATTTAAAGACTGAATTCAACTAAATGTGAGTATATACGTACATACTGTGAGAAAAGGATTCCCCCAGCAGAATGACGGGACACTTCACACCTGGCTCTGCAAAAGGCATGCTCAGGACTCTGGGAAGGAAGAGAAGATGGAAGGAAGTGGGAAAGAAAGACAGAGAAAACAAAGGAGGGAGAGGAAGAAAGAAAAATAGAACTATGGAAAAGGAAGAAAAGAAAAGCAGGAGAGAGACAAGGAGGGGAAAAGAAAGAAGGAAATGGGAAGGGAGGGAAAGAAAAGGGTGGGGAAAAGAAAGGAAAGGGAGTGAGAAAAAAGTAAAATAATGAAGGGAAAAGAAGAAAAAAGGGAGAGAGGGAAGTGAAAAGAAAAAGGAGAAGGAAAGGAAGACTTGGGGAAAAAGAATAGATGAGGAAGGAAGGAAGAGGGAGGGAGAGAGAGAATGGAGGAAAGAAGGAAGGGGAGAGAGAGGGGGAAAGGAAGGAGAGAAGGAAAGGGTGAAGGGGAGAAAGAAAGGAAGGAAGAGGAAGGAAGGAAGAGGGAGAATGGAAGAAAAAAGGAAGGGGAGAGAGGGAGGGAAAAGGAAGGAGAGAAGGAGAAGGAAAGGGTGAAGGAAGAGGAAGGAATGAAGAGGGAGAGCTGCATGTTGGGAAACCGAGGCCCGGGCTGCTCTGGGGAGCCACATGCAATCATGAAAAGAGCCACATCTGGCTCCCGAGCCACAGGTTCCCTACCCCTGCCCTATATGTTTTGAATAAAACAAAATATGCATGGCAACAAAATGCAGAACACAGGCAGTAGCAGAACTGAGGAATATAGAAGTAATGTCTAACCCAGTGATTCCCAACCCTTTCGTCTCGCAGATCCTTTTTTAGAATCAATATCCGTAGTAGAGCCCCTGAAGCCTCTCCTATGTCCTACACATTAATCGTTTTTATGGAGTGAGGGAAAGATGATAGATAGTAAGGGAATGTAAATTAAAAAGGCATCTAAACAATTGTGCAATATTCACACAACTATACATAAAATACTCCAAAATTCAACAAATCAATGCATTTGTGTTACAACATAACTAGAGTGCACTGTAGTGCAACAATAGGCCTAAATTGAGACATAGCATAAAATAACACGTGGTTCTTATTCTTTAATTTCATTCACTTTTTATTTATTCTCCTGGAGTGGCTATGAAGCCCCTGGGAAGTACACAGGGAGCTTTTAGGGCTCCATGGAGCACAAGTTGGAAACCACTGATCTAACCTATATTTTACGATGGAAATGTGATAGAAAGACATGCTCTTCTCAATATATTAGATGGCATCCAGGCATGTATGCCGAAATTCTCAGTGTGGTCCGTGAAAAGGCCTTACTGGTACATTATTTAAACTGTTATGTTTATTCATATCATGATCTGATCACCATGCTCATTATATCCCACATTAATGAGGTTATTGGGATAACAATACAAAAGGTTTGCTAGGGTAGACCCTCTCCCACCCAGTCTCAGCCCCCCGAACCAAACTTAGCCCCGGAATCAAAATCCTGGCTACGGCCCTGATGGCATCTATCCCTCACTATTGTCCCTATCTTTCCTCCCTCTCCCCCTCTTTGCATTCTTCTGTATCCTGATGAAATTTAGATTGTAAACATCATGTGGCCAAGAACATTTACTTTTTTTAACATTACATTACATTTTTTTTACAGGAAGTCGATCGCGATCGACCAGTTGATCCCGGGACCGAAGGAGGTCGATCCCAGCCGGATGGGGCACTTCTCAGAGGGGGCGGAGCCAGGCCGTGCCAAGCCCCGCCCCCTCCCCGGCTTCGGCACTCCCAGCAGGTGCTCCAGGTTTGTGGAGGGCAGGGCCAAGCCAGCCTTGTGCTAGCTATGCCACCACTGGCTTGGCATTGCCATCCTCAAGCCTGGAGAAGCTGCTGGGAGCTCCGAAGCTGGGGAGGGGGCGGGGCTTGGCGCGGCCTGGCTACGCCCCCTGTGGCTTCTGCTCTACCAGCAGCTTCTCCAGGCTTGAGGATGGCAATGCCAAGCCAGCCTTGTGCTAGCTATGTCACCACTGGCTTGGCATTGCCATCCTCAAGCCTGGAGAAGCTGCTGGGAGCTCCAAAGCCAGAGGGGAGGGGGCGGGGCTTGGCGCGGCCTGGCTGCACCCCCCTGTGGCTTCCACTCTACCAGCAGCTTCTCCAGGCTTGAGGATGGCAATGCCAAGCCAGCCTTGTGCTGGGTCCAAGGTGACCCAGTTAGATGCTTGATGGAGCAGCGATGTGAAGAATGTGGTCCTTCCTAGTCCAAAAATCTGAACGATCAGCCAGACCACAGTGGCTGATAATGCAAACATCCTTCTTTATGCTCTTCCCTTAGTTTTTCATCAATATGCTGCCAAGAGTTAGTTTATTGTTGGCCGCAGTGGGCTGAATAAAATTCGCAGTACATAACTTAAACCAAGGAAAAAAATGCCACTTAAAGTAATATTATCCACAATTTTCCCTGTGAAACTATAATTTAGGAGTGTAAAAAGGTTACGAAGAATTGCCCCATCTGGTTCCAGCAACAGTTTGTCAAGGCAGAAAGTCTATCTCACCCACCCACAAAATATTGCTTGCCACTTCAGATAAATTTAACCAAGTTACTTGGAACTCAACTTTAAACTTTATCCATGGCAAGTACATGCTCTGTGGCTAAGCTAAGGCACTGCCTCGGTTACAATTTGTTCTCTGATGCCAGGAAACCTTTGCCAGTAAAAGACAATTAAGACATTGACAGAAAAATCGAGGTATATGAGATGCTTTCAACAGTGTGACCGCACCAAGCCACTGTACAAATCCACAGAGCAAAAGAGCCTGGATGGAAATCTATACAACCCCCCTGCTGACAAGTGTCTACGGCAGAGTTAAAAAGCTTTTCTTGAGGGAGAGTCTCCAGTTCTGTGAATCAAATTCAGCAAATGACTCTCAGCACCTTTTCAATGAGTTTTGTCCTTGAGCAGGTCATTGAAATACTAAGCTTCCCATGCTGTCTACCTTGGTGCTCAATTGCGATGGGTCCTGTGGTGGAAGAGACACTGTGGGAAGAGCCGTTGTGGCCGCTGCGGTGGCCGTCACTACAGCCGCCGCATCCCCTCCAGGCAGGAGCACTAAGCGCAAGCAACGCCGGAACTCCTCATTCTTCCATGTGTAGAGCAGAGGGTTGAAGGCAGAGAGGGAACAGAAGAGCTGCCAGCTTGCTAACTGCAGCCCTCGTGGCACGGCCTGGAAGAAGAAGCCCAGCAGGCTGACCCACACCAGGGGCTGCGTGGCCAGGAGAAAGGTGAGGCAGAGAAGTAGGACTGAAATGCTGCTCAGCCGACGCTGTGCCCGGCGTGGAGCTTGTGGGCCAGCTGGGAAGGGCAACTGTTGCAGCAGGTGGAAGTTGAGGACACTGACCCGCTTGACACTGCCCCGCACCCTCCTCACGATCCCCATGTAGCAGTGCAGGAGGAGGATGGTCTGGCTGAGAATGGCTAGGGCTACCAGCAGGCCTGTGTAGCTAGAACTCTTGTTGCGGGTAGCATTTCCAAACCCCTTCTGGTCAAGCTGCCAAGCCTGCAGGCCTGGCTGCACCAAGGCAAGGAGAAGAGCGACCCCCCAGGTCAAGCTGATCATCCAAGCTGTGTGCTTCCGCT
Organism: Anolis apletophallus; assembly: GCA_030556195.1. Taxonomy (NCBI): domain Eukaryota; kingdom Metazoa; phylum Chordata; class Lepidosauria; order Squamata; family Anolidae; genus Anolis; species Anolis apletophallus. Next base: position 126,165,786 of record JARBWK010000005.1, read on the forward strand.
GGTACAGAGCCTGGTAGGTGACCGGTGGCTTGGTGATGAGGACATACCGGTTGAGAGCCACCAAGAGGTGGGAAAGCAACGAGACAATGAGTCCAAGGCCTACCAGCCCAATCCGAAGCAGGCGGTAGCCCTCGGAATGAATTGTAGGAGAAGCAGGAGGTAGAAGTCCTTGTACGGCTTCCTGGGGCATCCAAAGGCCACAGACACTAAGGTCAGCGACGCAGCCATTTACAATGAAAGCATTGCTAGTGGTGCGCAGCTTTCGGAAGGTGAAGACCAGATAGATCACCATGATGTTTGATAAAGTTCCAGAGACGGCCAGTAGCAAGTAGACGAGAGACAACGAAATCCTGGTTCCTAGAGTGTCCTCTTCGCAAAGCAGCAACTGTAAAGATCTGGAACTCGAAGTGGAGGAAGCGTTTGGCATCCTGGTGCATAGAAATCAGGCAATGCTCCAGGCAGTCTTCATTCCTGTTTGATTTTGGAAGTGGCTCAGAAGCTGAGCCAAGAAGAAATCGAGATACATCTGGCAGCTGATGACACACAACAAAAGATCAACACCGGCAGATGATGGAAATGATCCCGAGCCTTCACGATGTCTAAAAGAACGCAGGCAAATCTATCCCAAACAAGCAGAGAAACTCGATGCTATGGAAACCAACAATTTTCTCAGAGCATGTTCGATCCAGAATCAGTTGCAGGTAGAAAAAGGGATATAGTAGGAATTCTTCAGGAAGTCAAATAAGGCAGATGCAGACATGTTTGATCCAACAAGAGATAAGGCAAAAGCAGTCAAGCAAACGGGAAGATCCGGAGAACATAGAAATCCAACTGTGTATCTCCACTGTTGCATCTATGAAGCTAGTGCAATGGCCAGGAGAACGTAAGGCATAAAGGAGTGCCCTCTTGAGAAAGGCTGGCAAAAAAGAGGAAAAGACATTATCAGGAGTACCAGCACAGCCTTCAACGAATAGCCTTAAGAGTTTTAGTGGTTCACCTAAAGACTTAGGAGTTTCGTCTTGTGCTCTACAGGATACACTGGAGAGATCAGCATGGGAAAATTTGGTGCTTCTGATCTGAATGAATTATTCAGTGGATTTCAGGCTTGCGGGAGAAAAAGGATGGGGAGGGAGGGATGCAGCTTGCTCTGAAAAGGCAGCTATTACAGAGACTGAGATTTCTCCCTTTCCCCCACCCCTCCACCCACCGGAGTTCTCAAATCACCTTCTTTTTGACACCGTACCTTTCATTCGCTTCTCCTCCAACCACTGAAAACACAGCCCCAGTGGCAGAGAAACTCCTCTGCTCACACTTCATTGTCTCCGGTGCCTTCTGGTCTGTTATTATGAGGAAGGATTGCACGCCTCTTAAGGTTTATAAAGAAAAAATATATATCTAATTTTAGATATTTTTTTTAGTTGCGATATGTAAAAGCATGGTTGCTTAACACATGCATGCTGCTCCTTGGCAACGGGCTCTTTTATCCCATAGCTGAGCTGAATCACTCCTGTGTTTACATGTGTGTTTGCAAGAAGGATCCCCCCAACTTTCCAGCTCCCACCAGTAAAATGATCTTTGTTAGCCACGTCGGGCTTTTCATTTGGCAAGGTGCCGAGATAACGAATGCATACTCTTCTTAGGGTAAACATACACACACACACAGGCCCGGATCAGGCCCTTTTGGCACCCTAGGCCAAAGGCTCTGAGTCTGCCCCCGCCCCCGGCTCTGCCCTGCCCTGCCCCCACCCCGCCCCATCCCCGGCTCCGCCCCCATGCGAGAAACAGGAAAACACAGGCTGGGAGGGCGCGAGCCGAGGGAGGGAAGGAGGGAGGTAGGAGCGCGTGCGGCGGTAATTAGGAGACGGTCCCTTTACTGTGAGAATCCTCCTTCCTCGGCTTGCGATTGGCTACTTTCACGGCCGGCTCTACAGGCGCATATGTGCACATGTGGAACCAGGCGTTCTCTGTGCGGCGGGGGTTCTAGACGTCGCTGCTCTAACTTCCTTCAGGATCACTGCGAGAGAGAGAGGCAGGGAAACACAGGCTGGGGGGGCGCGAGCCGAGGGAGGGAGGGAGGAGCGCGTGCGCGCGCGAGAGAGAGGCAGAGAAACACAAACACACAGAGAGACTGAGGCGTGCGAGCCGGACAAGGGAGGCAGGGAAACAGACTGAGGAGGCGGGGGCAGAGTCGGGGGCAGGGCGGAGCTGAGGGGAGCAGAGCTAAAGGGGGGTGGCCATGGATGGCGCTTACGCCGCCGCGTGCATGCGCCCTTTTTTAAAAAATGGAAAAATTTTTGGAATTTTTTAAAACTTTTTTGAGGGGGTCGGGACCTGCTGCCCCCTCAAAGATGCCACCCTAGGCCATGGCCTAGGGTGGCCTTATGGGTAATCCGGGCCTGCACATACACACATTTGGATACTCTTTACATTTAAAGCGCTACATTCATTTATTTAGGAAATGCCTTTATGATGGAAATGCCAAAGTGGGATGCAAAGGATAAATGCCCAATTGGATAAAATGCAGATAGTGCTATCTGTGGGGACAGTTTATGAAACATCTGAGAATTCTGAGACAGAGAATTTCGGAACATCGTTCCAGGATACGGACATTTGCGGAAGATTCTCCTCTTTATTTACATTTCAAAGAACATAAACATAGTCCGGATTCGCTACTTTTTTTGGTTTAGAAAGGGTCTCTGTTCCACCTCATGGTAATGTAGAACCACACCTTAGGAAAGCAGAAGTATTTTGGATCTTAAAACTCAAAACTGAGATTCCAATCGGATTAAACGAAAGATTGCGTATCAGTAACTTACTGAGATAATCAGGTGTAGAAGAGAACTCTTCCATTCTACTTAAAGAGTAGCTAGCTAACAGCTCAGTGCATTTTGACATTGCATTTTGCCATTACATTGGGAAAGATTACTACCACGATGCTCTAGGTATGTCCACCTTGATAATGTATTTATGCTTTGTATTTACAATTCTGTATATTGCTCTTTATAGGCTACTATGATGTTCAATTATTGTGTTTCAATTATATAGATATAATGTGGATTATATGTACTACCGCTATTTCCATATAAAACTCAGGAGGACTACAGGAGACGTCGAAAAGGCCTTGATAAAGACCCCTATAGGGTCGAAACGAGAGCAAGGTCCTGAGGCATAGACGCCCTCGTCGGCCGAATTCGACTTAACTATACAGTTTACCTTCATTTGATTTACGTCCCCATATCAACGAATACTTTAGATTAGCCCTATTGTGTGGCGAAGAATATTATTTGCAAGAACCTGAGTCTACTATTTGATACATTTGGATTAGCTACATTGTGTAGCAAAGACTACTTTGTTTCAAGTTTCAATTCATGGACAATGATACGTCATACGTGAGTCACATAAAAACTGGCATTCATATTATATTGGACATTTACCTTCATATATGACTTCCATTTATATGATTGTGTTATCTATCTATCTATCTATCCATCTATATATATAATAAAAGTCAGTGTTTGCGGGCGGTGGGTGGGTGGTGCGACCGAGCGAATATGTGCCAGCATTTCGATTGGCTGCAACTGTGGGCTTATTTGCATAAATGGCTGTGACTGGCCACCCTCCCAACATTCCAACACAGCACAGAGAGGAAAGGAAAGGGCCTGAGGCAGGCATAAATGGCTGGAGTTGAAGTTAGCCAGTTGACAGTTTTTTCTGTTGGAAATGGAATATTCAGTACCTTCACCCAATACACTTCTAAGGTGACTCAGAGGGAAAGCAAAAGGCCTCAGGCAGTCAGCCACTGCGGCCCACAGCAATGACGGATCAGGACCAAACATGGCAAACAAGGGACCAATGGCCCACTTCACAACCTGGTGTGGTTTAGGGCAGGATGGGCCACAAATGATGGGATTTGCAGTACCTTCACCTCATTCACTTCCCAAACAACACTGCAGCCCCTATAAATCACAGACCAGGCCCAAAATTGACAACAAGGCTTCCTTATCTTGATTTTCCTGACTAGGCCTCAGCTTATGGAATATTGTTAGGCTTCCTCAACTTGATTTTCCTGACTAGGCCACCAACAATGACAGAACAAGACCAAACTTGGCACACAGACCCCCCCAAGATGCACCCTACATCCTGGTGCAGTTTGAGGAAGGATGGACCATGGATGATGGGACTTGCAGTACTTTAATTAACTTCCTTAGAGCACTGTGGCCCACAACAATGGCGAACTATGGCACACAATGCCTTCCTCAAATAACTCAGGCACCTCCGGGTCCCCAAGCTAGTTAATAATATAGAAGTCGAGTACATATTGTCCCTATACTGAATCATTATTTGGGTTTTCTGCCTATAGTTTGCGTTTAGTTTTGAGCAACTCCCTTGTTGTGTTTACAGTTTATGAAACATCCCAATTGCAGTGCTCATTAGACCCATTTAAATGACTGGACGTGCTTTTGATGTGCATAGGAAGATTCGTAACTTGTTCAGATCCAGGAATTGTTACGTGCATAAGAACGAAACATTACTGATTTGATTAATTTATGTTTCGGCATTTTCCCACTCTGGTACCCAAGACTGCTTGTTACGTTGTTATATGCCTTTTAGCCAACAACAACTTATGGTGATCCTATCAAAGGGTTCTCTTGGCAAGATTGACTCAGAAGAGACTTACCATTCATTGTCTTGGTGTAGGAGCATGACTCATCCACAGTGTTTCCATGACTGAGAAGGGATTTGAGTCCAACATCCAAACCACTACACCACACTGACTGTGTAAGACAGCTTAAAGTATAAAATATAAAGCCATTTCTGTTTCCGGGAATAGTTCAAAGGGCTATGCCTATAAATGATAAATGGCCTTGTCTGTGATCAGGGGTGGTCTAAGGTAATTTTAAATGGTAAGTGAACATTATTTTGGCGCCCCCCCAAAACATTATTTTGCCCTCCCCCCATGTAAAACAAATATACAATTATAATATCACAATACCATTATTAGTATTATATTGTATCACTGTATATACAATATATTATACCATACTCATACTATATATCATAATTATATTGTACTACATTGCAATATAATTATATTATAATATATTGACATTATAATATAATATAACATTCTATTATATTATTATTATAAAATAATAAATAAAATTATTTATTTAAATAAAATTATCCTCTACTAAATATTTTCATTACTCCTATAAAACTCAAATAACCCCAAAAAAGGAAAATAAAATATTATATATTACTATTTTGTACAATACCACTATACTGCAATATTGTTTGTAATATTACATGTAATATAAAATATATCATTATTCTATTGTTATATTGTATTTTTATTATATTGTATGACAATATTAAGCAGAACTGTATAATAATCAACAAGAAATGCAATGTAAATGCATCAAAATCAGAATATATTACCTACCACCCGTCTCATAATTCATAGGAGTCTCCCATAAGTCCAAAATTAGGATCCCAATGTAAACAGAAAAACAGCCAAAATGTTCAAATGAGGTCGAATACAGGCAGCGCGGCCTGGGCAAACTTGGGCCCTCCCTTTCTCTAGGTGTTTTGGACTCCAACTCCCACAACTCCTCCTAGCCTCAGGCCCCTCACGTCTAGACAGAAATAGAGCCAAAGAAAGGAAGGAGGGAGAGGTCACAGAGGAAGAGGAGGAAAGCCCTTCATTCCTTCACTTACACTTCCTTCACTGATTCTTTTCTCCTTCCCCGCAAATGCGCACGCGGCGGAGACAAAGGGAGAGGGGAAGCACTCCCTGCCTGCCCGATAGGGAGTGCTTTGCTTACAGGCTTCTGCGCAAGGGAGCTACTGGGCATGCGCGGAGGTTTTCGCGCATGTGCAGTTGCTCCTGCGCTCAACTTCAGCTCCGGAGCAACTGCGCCTGCGCAAAACCCTCCACGCATGCCCAGAAGCGGCGTCAGAGCGCACAAGGCCGGGGCCCAAAAGCAGGCAGCTGCGGCACTGCCGGAGGAAGATCAGCAGGGCCAGGATGGCACCCCATGCGGCCAGGATGGCGCCCCCTTCCCAGATGGCGCCCTATGCGGCTGCTTACTTGGCCTACCTGTAGGACCGTCCGTCTGTGATACATCAAGGGCCTTAATCCTTTGTTAGTAAACTGAGCTATGTTAATAGGATCGCTTTTTGGCACAGGGAGGTGCTTGTGATCAAGGGGCGATGTTTTCTTTTGAGCTGGCTCAGCTCACCACAGCTTCTTTGAGTGTCCCCTCACAATCTGACATTAGACAACAAAGCTTTGATTTCCCACTTGACCATGGAAAGCCACTGGGTAACCTTGACTGAGTCACTCACACTCAGTCCCAGAAAACTTGCTGATTGGATCATTTTTGGGTCACTCTTAAGAAAAGATTTGAAGGCATATTACAACAACAGAATGATGTTTGTGAAGTGTTCTCCCATTGCTGATGTACATGCACACATCCAGTTCACTAGTTTTGAGCATTTGCACAGGTAACCAGGTCAGTCGAACTGTGGTGAGAATTCTTGATTGCATCAAATGTTCTAGACCAGTGGTGTCCAACCTTCGGTCCTTCGGGTGTTTGGGCTTCAGCTCCCAGAATGCCCGACCGTTGGACAAGCTGGCCAGGGCTTCTGGGAGTTGGAGTCCCAAACACCTGGAGGGCCAAAGGTTCGACATCACAGCTTTAGAACATTTGATTGACCCTTGATCGGAACTAGAATAATAGAATCACTGAGTTGGAAGAGACCTCATGGGCCATCCAGTCCAACCCCCTGCAAAGAAGCAGGAAAATCGCATTCAAAGCACCCTTGACAGATGGTCATCTAGCCACTGTTTAAAGGCCTCCACCATACTTCAGGGCAGAGAGTTCCATTGCTGAACAACTCTCACAGTTAGAAAGTTCTTCCTTATGTTCAGGTGGAATCTCCTTTCTTGTAGTTTGAAGCCATTGTTCTGTGTCCTAGTCTCCAGGGCAGCAGAAAGGAAGCTCCAGGACAGCAGAAAACAAGAATTATAGTCATAGGTGCAGGTTCGCAAAGATCTCTCCAGAAAGAAACCCCATAAATGTTTACCTTGCACTGAAAAAGCATCTTGTGCAGAAACTGGATTTTACAATTAAGATTTTCCTTTCCCAACAGTCTAATTAATCAAGAAGAAAACCAATGTTCCTCTCATTAATCTTTCAGCAATATGAGAGTGTTCATTGTTAAGGCTGCGATAAAAACAGCAGACTTGAATATTATATGATCAGTATGGATATGGTAACATTGCTTTGATCTTTTTTAAAATTAGACTATCCATCTTTTTTTACTATAAGTGCAAGCCTGCTCTATAGGGTATTATACATATAGGGTAATATATACTGTATATATATATATATATATACTGTATATATATATACTGTATATATATATATACTGTATATATATATATATAGAGAGAGAGAGAGAGAGAGAGATAAAGAATGTGTGTGTGTGTGCGCGTGTGCGCGCGCGTGTATATAGGTCAGCTATGTTTTCCTTATGTGAATGAGCCTTCACAGCTCAAAGTCAACTAAAATAAATTGTCCAACACACCAGTATAGTCGGTTCTCCACATTTGTGGGTTTAACATTTGTGGATTAGATTAGACTCTTGGAAAGTCTAAGCATTTGCATTTTCCCCAGCAGGATTATATGGTCAATGTATAGTGGAAGTTGGTCATTGAGTTGAGCTGGATGATCTGAGATTCCTAGAGAGGTATTTTCTCAGTTTTTAAAAAATAGTATTTTCCCAATTTTGCAAGGGTCCTGCATCCATCAACCTCACAAAAGTGGAAGACCGACTGTATTTACACAGAGGAGTAAGATTGGAATAAAGTGCAGTGCTAAAAGCCAGCTTTAACACAGGTTTAACACAGCTAGTGGATCGACAACAGCAATGTGAGTAGATGAGTAGGAACTGCATTAAGCGGGGAGGTATTTTAGGCATGGCATTTCGATCAGAAAAAGGGAGAAAGTTTACCAACAAAGAAAGCACTTTGGCAAGATGGAGCGACAGCACCCCCTGTGGCCGGAACCGAGCACAGCTTCCAAAAATGCCAAAAGGTGGGGAATATCTATCTATATATCTATATCTGTTGCCTGTCTTATCATTGTATAATTGGCATTGAATGTTTGCTGTATACGTGTTCTGTGGTCCTCCCTTAGTCCCCTTTGGGGTGAGAAGGGCGGAATATAAATACTGCAAATAAATAAATAAAAAATAAATTTAGGAGTCATTGTTTGGCATGAACAAAGACTATATATCATTTGAAGTGCTACAGTCGACTTAACTATCTGAATTTCCTGCATTAGATCTCTATGAGTAACACTTCTCCAATGCTGAGAGTCACCAAGTGTTGATTTATTTTAAACTAGCTGTACCCGGCACGCGTTGCTGTGCCCTTTTTAGGAGATGCGAGAAAGTTCAATCATCCACGGTGTGTCCTCCTCTAAAATGCAGTTGGATGGAGTGTGGGTCATGGTGTGGCAAGTTGGGTCTTTATTGGTCTTGGTTCTGGGCCACAGTGGTCTGTGGGGAATGATGGGTTTTGAAGTCGAGGATGCGAGCCACAGGTGGGGCGAAACGTCAGGAGGCGTGCTGCTGGAACATGGCCAGTGACACAGAGACCCTATTTTGGGAAGCCATGGTCTCCGGGCTGAAAAAGGCCCTTCCTCCCTGGCATCCCATAACAGCCCCCTCCCCTTCCTCAAAGTACCTTCTTTCTTCATTCCGGGCAGGGCGGAGGCGCCCTGCTTCCTTTCCCGCTCAGAAATGGGCTCAGGGAGCCCTAGCATCCCTTTCCTCTGAAGAGGAAGCCTCATCCTGTTGGACTCCATCTCCCAGGATCCCTCCCGCCCTGCGAAGCAGCCGAGGCTTCGGGGAGTTGGAGTCCAAAGAGTCCGAGTCCTGGAGGCCTCGTGTGGCGGGCAGAAGGCGCAGCTTCTGACCTCACTCCCGGGAGGAGAGGGGTCCTCTTGAACTCTCTGGGCGGGAAGGAGAGGCAGAGCCAAGGGGAGGAGGAGGTGGGGGGGAGAGAAAGGCGGGCTTCCTTGTGCCAGTGGGCTTCTTCAGAAGAGGCGATGAGAGCGATGAGGCAGCGGGCCAGGTCCCTGGCACTCCCGGAAGAGGAGATCGGAGGGAGGCATCGCAGAGCAGCCGTCTTCCGCCTCATGGAGCCGGGTGGCGCGGGCGCTGCCTTGGGCTCCTTGGGGTTATGGCCCTCTCTTCGGCCGCTTCCAGACCGGCCCCTAACCTCCGGAGGGCATTCAGGCGGGGAGGAGGTTCCGCTCTCCCAGTGGAGAGCAGGTGAATGCGCTGTGCTGGGGATCGGGCGAAGGCGCGGGCGCCGCCGGATCCTCCTCCCATAGGTTTGAATGGGCAATTTTGGGGTGTCGCGTTTAGGGGTCTGCGGAAGTTGTAAGGGTGGGGGTTTGTGCCTAGTTGGTACCTCATGGCCTGGTGAATCGTGTGTTGTGGGTTTTGTGGTTGTGGGGGTTATGGTGTGGCCGTGCATAATCGTCAACCCACGACCACGTCTCCTTTATATATATAGATGAAGTGAATTTTAAATGAAGTGAAATCATTGTGCGAATAAGACCTGACACGACGAACAAAGGTGATTCAGAAGACTACAATCTGTTCAACACACTGATTAAGAAGCAGGCCATGTTCCACTTCTAAAATGGAGTGATTCTGGAGGTCAGACTTTTCTGCCTCCAGAAACTACAGCAAAAACCACAGCTCAGCAGGATTTATTTTTTGTTGGTGAGAGCAAAGTATTCTTTACAGGAGTAAACCCCCTTTTAAAAGCAATGTCTCATTCATTCAAGGCTTGACATTCGAATTGTGTTCTGAAGCTTGTCTCCCAATTTCCAAATAATAGATATACTGTAATCTTGAAAATACAATCCTGTAGTTTGCAGAGGTGCTATCAGTACGTAATGGTACACATTGGTCGTAAACACACAGAAATAATGCCAATGGAAGATGACCACAAAGAGAGCTCTCATGTATGTACACCCATAGTAGTTTTTGCAAACATTATGAAGTGTGAAGTAAGCATGGGTCTGTAGACCTGCAAACTCACAACAAGCATGTTGAAAACTAACCAGTATCCCCCAGTATAATGGAACAAAGAGCACGGTTTGAAGCCATAGCTCCAAACAGGCTCTCCTTTTCATATCTCTTTGAGCTTTGCTAGTTTAAAGGGAGCTCTCTAGTCTGATTTATGGGACCATTTTCGTGCATTGCGTCAGAGATAATGAGCAACAATCATGACAAGCCCTTATGAAATGCGACAGCATTTATGCTCTTAAATACCAAGCTGACAAAAAGAGCCTCGGGTGGAATTACCACCACCTGCTCCATCTTTGTCTTCCCAAATTGTCAACCTGTCTCTTGGCTTGAAGATAAAATTCCACAGGGATTTTAGCCATTTTTTTAAAATCAAAAACACCCTCTCTCTCAACGTTACTTTTTTAAAAAACGGATGAAAAACAGCAATAGCCCAAGAGATGGGACAACCAATGTGCCTTCAGTATGAAAAACGGGAAGTCACTCCAGCAAGTACTACAACTAACATGAACACAACTCCTTTATGTCTAGAAATATTTCCCCATGGTGGAAAGTCATTAAAATATGAGAATTGCAAAAAAAACCAAAATGGTGTTGTACTGGGGCCACTAAGAAATTCCTTCCTTCCATATGAACTGATCGAGGGAAGTCATGGTGCCTTTAATATGTTGTTCTAGTTGTTTTTACATTGTATAGCATTGAATCTTTGCTGTTATGCCGGTCTGAGTCCCTCGATAGAGGTGAGAAGGTCGGGGTACAAAAGTTTTAAACAAATAAATAATAAATAAATAATCTAGTTTGGTTAGACCTCACCTGGAATACTGTGTCCAATTCTGGACACCATAGATACTGTATTGTTGAAGGCTTTCATGGCTAGAATCACTGGGTTGTTGGTTTTTTGGGCTATATGGCTAGGTTCTAGAAGCACTCTCTCCTGACGTTTCGCCTTCATCTATGGCAGGCATCCTCAGAGGTTGTGAGGTCTGAGATATTGACAAGCTGGAAGGTGTCAATATCTCAGACCAATATCTCAGGAGGGCAACTAAAGCGAGACCATGCCCTATGAGGAGCATCTTAAAGAACTGGGTATGTTTAGGCTGCAGAAGAGAAGGTTGAGAGGAGACATCATAGCCATATATAAATATGTAGAAGGCTTTGTCAAAGGCTTTCATGGCCGGAATCACTAGGTTGTTGTAGGTTTTTTAGGCTGTATGACCATGTTCTAGAAACATTTTCTCCTGATGTTTTGCCTGCATCTATGACAGGCATCCTCAGAGATTGTGAGGCCTCACAACCTCTGAAGATACCTGCCATAGATGCAGGCGAAACATCAGGAGATAACGCTTCTAGAACATGGCCATATAGCCCGAAAACCTACAACAACCCATGTGAAAGGCTGTCATAAGGAAGAGGGAGCAGGCTTGTTTTCTGGTGCCCTGGAAACTAGGACTTGGGGCAATGGGTTCAGTTTCCTCCTTCCTCCTCAATGGGACACCCTTTGAAATCTTGAAACACGATTCTCATGTTCCCTCTCTAATTTCTCTTCTCCCAACTAAATATCCCTCAGGAGGAAAGGAAGAAGGAAAGAAAAGGAAGGGAATGGAGGGAGGAAGAAAGAGGGAGGGGAGGGAGGAAAGACAAAAGGGAAGGAAGGAGAAAGAGGAATGAAAGAGGGAAGGATGAAAGGGTGGAAGGAAAGGAAGAAAGGGAGGGAGATCGAGAGATAAGGAAGGAAGGAAGGAAGGAAGGGAAGGGGAGGGAAGGGAAGAAGGGATGGTGTGAGAGAGTGCCTTAGAAAAGAGCCCAAGCAGCCGCATCTGGGCTCCGGGCCTAGGTTTGCCCATACCTGCTTTATCTTCTAGTTTATGTACTAGCTGCTATGGAGATTCTAAGATGAAAGAAAATGGAAGGAAAAATTACCTTAAAATGAAAAAGCAAGCTTCTCCATGTACTTTTGAATAATTACAGCAAATAAATATAGACGGGTGCACCTGCTATGGTTATTTCTTTTTTGTAATGTTGGCTCCATCTCCTTTTGTTATATTCTTGAACAAGACCAAAACATTAAAAGATAGATAAGAAAAAAAAGTTATTCATATGAGATGTTTCAGTGTGTGTGTATGAAAATAACTTTATTTTACTAGATACTATAAAAAATATTCCATTAAAGAGAGTATTTCAGTGCACCGAAATATTACAATATATGGACTATTCCGTGCCAGTCATTTGTTTTATCTGAATTTGTTTATAGACCAGAGCTTTCCAAACTGTGTCAAAACATGTTAGCGTGCCAGGTGCAGTGTGCATTATGAGCCATGTGCCACAACATCCAGCACCAAATTCATGCAAGAGAGAGATTATCTGTGCCATCCTCTGATTCTGACTTGCCCAAGGCTACCCTATGGGGTTTTGTGGCCGAGTAGGGATTCAAACCCTGATTCCCCCAGAGCCCTAGTCCAACACCCAAACAAACCACTACATAAAATCATTTTAGAAGAAAAATATGCCATAGTATATGCTTTACGCTTTTGAACTTTTGAAAGTGCTGGTTTTGACCTTTAAAGCTCTATACGGTTCTAGGCCAGCTTACTTGTCCGAACGCATCAACCGCTATGTCCCATCCTATACCTTAAGATCATCCGGGGAGGCTCTGCTCTCACTCCCGCCTACTTCTCAAATACGGTTGGTGGGGATGAGAGACAAGGCCTTCTCGGTGGTGGCTCCCCATCTGTGGAACGCACTCCCTATTGATATTAAATCAGCTTCATCCCTCCTGGCATTCAGAAAAAAAGTGAAATCCTGGTTATGGGACCAAGCGTTTGCACTTTAGCACGATACGGCACTTTGATTGGATTGAGATGGCAATCTGGTGAGCAAGACCTAATGCTTATGGATTGAATACTGTTTTAACTGTTGTGAAAGTACATGATGCATTTTAATGTTAATTGTATTTTTAATGTATTTTAATTCTAGCTGTATTTTAATGTATTTTATTCTTAACTGTTTGCTTTATTATATGTATACTATGTGGCATCGAATCGTTGTTAGGCCGCTCTGAGTCCCCCCTCGGGGGTTGAGAAGAAGCGGGGTAGAAATGATGGAAATAAATAAATAATAAATAAACTTCTCAATATCTAACAATCGCTACAAGTTGTTCCCTTCTTTTGAAGCAGCTACTAATATACTGAGAGCATCTTAATTTCCTAGGATGACAAGAAATAAATGCCAAAAATAGGTTGCGTTCGTTCCATTGACTGCCTTTCCAATTCATTCTAACATTTAAGAAAAGACAAGATTCCTCCAAGCAGGGAGCAGCCAGGCTTTGAAATTGCAAAGCTATTCAGGACTAATCAATTGCAACATTCACACTTGCCTCAAACAGACAAGAGTTCATTCTCCCACCCTGGACCTTCCACAGATATATAAACCCCACTTGCCTAGTTTCCAAAGATGACTGCCAAAGATGTGGGAGAAACATCAGGAGAGAATGCTTCTGGAACATGGCCATACAGCCTGGAAAACTCACAGCAACCCAAGTTCTGACAGTTCTGCATTATTCATCAAACCACCACAACTTCCTGAAATTCCTTCCATTTGGCCTTGCACCAAGTATTAGAAAGAATCTTAGCTTAACACAGTGTTTCCCAACCTTTTTTGAGCCGCGGCACACTTTTTACATTTACAAAATCCTGGGGCACACCACCAACCAAAATGACACAAAATGACACTCTAACACAGTCATACATATAGTTAATATGTTTTTAAATGTATTTATACACTCAGTGTGAAACCTGGACCTGTTTCGATGAACACAACATAGATATCCTGGCAGGAATGGCAGAAAGACACAAACTTCCCACACAGAACCCCCATAACCAAGAGAAAATACTATAAGAGTTTGGTGGGCATTGACCTTGGGTTTTGGAGTTGTAGTTCACCTATATCCAGAGAGTACTGTGGACTCAAACAATGTTGGATCAGGACCAAACTTGGCATGAATACTCAATATGCCCAAATGTGAACACAGATGGAGTTTGGGGAAAATAAACCTTGACATTTGGGAGTTAGTTTCTGGGATTTATAGTTAACACACAATCAAAAAGCATCCTGAACTCTTGCAACAATGGAATTGAACCAAATTTCGCATATTGAACTCTCAATACCAACAGAAAGTACTGAAAGGGTTTGCTTGGGAATTGACCTTGAGTTTGGAAGTGCTAGTTCACCTACACCCAGAGAACACTGTGGACTCAAACAATGTTATGTTGTTGTTTGTTTTCTATCCAGAATCACAAGAAAGGGTATTGGAGGTTCCAATTTCCCACGGCACACCTGACGATTGCTCACGGCACACTGGTTGGGAAACACTGGCTTAACATGCATATCAAAGTAATATTTTATGTCCTGCAATTAAAACAAAGGAATAAAGCTGCATAATTTGGATGTTTATTATTTATTAGCATTTATATTTCTACATTGCAAAAATAGTACATCTTTCTAGTATCCAAGCTAGTAACAAAATACATGTCAAACTTTATAGAGGTAGAATTACCTTAGGATTTGCCTATTGCTTACTTATATACAGTACATTTCATGTACATATGATAAAATATTGCATCCATCGATTAAAACAGTTGCAATCAAGAATTTAGCCATCATAATTTCTCAACATTCAAAACCAATACAGATATAGCACGCTCCCTGCATTTCTTTATGAATGGCCTGCTTCGGGTGATTATATCTTTGCTAAACGCGCAACAATACAAACAAGCCTTTTGCTAAATCAGGTAGCCCCTTTGCCCTTCCCTTTGGAGGACGAGCCATTAAACTAGGAAGATCATAACCATGAAAGTTTTCTATTTTTCCTAAACCAGGATACTATAAGAATTATTACATTTCAAATTATGTCATGTCCTGGAAAATACAATGTACCAGTTTGAAAGCATTGTTTGAACGCTCATGCTCCAAAGGGAATAAATGGGGAAAGGCTTGTACATTTTCAGGACTTTTAAAAGAGATAGGGTTGTTAGTTTAAAGGCAGCCATTGCCTTGAGTGCACCAACTTCTAAGCGTATTTAGAATGATAAATGTCATCAGTGCTGCCATTGAACTTCTACTATTTCCTTCTCAATGATAATCATAATGACACATCTTATATAGACACACAGAAAAATAAGGGAACTGTAGGAATTTTTAAAAAATCATATTAAGGGTTCTAACGGAAAAGATATATCTCTTTTCCTGTAGCAATATTTGAAAAGGTTTGATGATTAACATGAACTAAGAATGAAATGCATTAAGATATTAGTCATGGCAACAGCATTTTTCAGGGATACAATACAGGAGAAAACAGTTGAATATGCAGATAAAGTATGGCATACAGGAAACATGTCTCTAACACTTGAACAATCCAGAACGAAAACATGACTTCCTGCATCCATATTTACACTTGTAGTGAGAACAATATTTGCACAATGAAAGGTCCAGTCAAATGAAGAACCAAAGACATGAAAACCTTACAGCAGTATTTCTCAACCTGGGGGTCGGGACCCCTGGAGGAGGGGTCACGAGGGAGGTTTCGGAGGGGTCACCAAAGACCATCAGTAAGGGGATCTTTGCTTGTAGGTGAACTATAAATCCCAGCAACTACAACTCCCAAATGACAAAATCAATCCCCACCCGAACCCCACCAGTATTCAAATTTGGGTGTATTGGGTATTTGTGCCAAATTTGGTCCAGTGAATAAAAACGTAACCTGCATATCAGATATTTACATTACCATTCCTAACAGTAGCAAAATTACAATTATGAAGTAGCAATGAAAATAATGTTATGGTTGGGGGGTCACCACAACATGAGGAATTGTATTAAAGGGGTGGTGATATTAGGAAGGTTGAGAAACACTGCCTTACAGATTTAGGGAATACTGATGTTTGTCTTACTATGTGCACACTCCTTCCCTACTAAGCATTGCATGCTAGCTTTATATTTCATACAGTAGTTTTCAGAACCAGTAATACAAAGAAATAAGGTTCTAAGAGCAGTATGTTGGTGTAAAAGAAATCATTCAGTTAAAAACATTGACTATTGTTTTAAGTTACTTTCCCTTTGAATGAACAAAAATTTTACAAATGGTTAGAATAGTCCTATTCCATAGGTATATTATATACTTTTAAAATGGTCCATTTCGAACATCAGCGTGTCAATGCTAAAAACAAACATAAAAAAACGAGACCAACATTAACTCCTTGTCCAATAGTAAAGTTTCTTAGACTGAAGCCACAGTGATGTAGTCACAAAATGAAAACAAGCAGCTCTGTAACGAATAGCCAGTTTTGAGAGACGTGCAAAGGTAGCTTCCAAATGTGAATACAGATATTTCAGCCCCTTTCTTCAGCTCGTTCTCTTTGCATCTTGCAAAATTCAGGAGCCTTGTAAAGTGAGACTTTGCCATAACATTTTGCAAAGCTCTCCTCTTTGAATCAAGTGCAAAAAATACCCTGCACACAACAGCCATCTCTGGATACTAGTTAATGTCTGAATTGTAAAATTATATATTCAAAAATATACATTTTTGGTTAAAAAAAAGAGCTAATCTTAAATCAAAATATAGTCTACTTTGTACACAAGTATTTATATATATATATACCATGATACATATGTATGTGTGTACACACATACACACACTAATACACTCAATATATAGACATTATAACATTGTATTCAGAACGATAATTACAAACATATTGCTAACATTAATTAGAAATGCCTTCAATATTAAAATCTTCCACCTGTACACAAAACTCTAATATCCAGAAGTTTAACTTCAGTGCATTTGTAGTAGTCACTAAGTGATGTGCCTCTGGTTATCCAAAGACTTAGTTTCTTTAAGTCCTAATCATATATGAAGAGATCTCTTCCCCGCAGCTTGTTTTGTTTCCCTCAACATCGCTCCTTCTTGAAGAAATATGATTTTAAGAGCTGTCCGGCTTTCACCGAAGCAACAAGGCTTTAGTACTGAACATATTCAGACTGAAGGGACTGTGTAGGTGAAAACAAAAACCATAGTTAAGGTTCAGTGAGATACATATACGTCAAGCATCATATACGGTCTTCTTGCAAATTAAAAAGTTTGGCATTACGATCAAAAGCTGGATGGAAAAAAACGGATGAAAGAGACAAGGCCAGGCAACGTATTAAGAAAATAAGAGTAAATGGGCATGGAAGGGAGCACAACTGAAGCAATAATGTGTTTCCCATATTTTCAATGGACTCAACTTTCACTGACATTATGTGTATGTGACTTTGCCTTTCCGGCCCCCTATAAGTTTGTACTATGAGCGCAAAAGTAAAAAGCTTTTCAGAAGGATCTCCCTTCTGTGTTCCTGCATGTATCAGAGCTACTCTGAGCATACAATTAGGAGAAAGCCCAGAACAGTGTGTGAAGATACGGTTTTTCTTTGAACAGAGACAGTTCTGCTGTGTTTTGGTATCAGGAAGAAAGGTGCTCTAACAAAGACACAGCAAGGATAAAGGCACATCAATGAGAACAGGGGTGCTCATTAGGTAGATTGCGATCTACTGGTAGATCGTGTAGGACGTCCTGGTAGATCGCAGGCAGGGCGGGAGGAAGGCTCAGTCCCACCCCGCAGGCTCCCGACGTCGCCCAGGTGCAGAAGGAGGTTGGACTGGATGGCCCTTGGAAGTCTCCTCCTATTCTAGGAACCCATTGATATTATTATTATTATTATTATTATTATCAGAGGCTGAATGGCCATTTGTGAGGAATGCTTTGATTGTGTTTTTCCCTTATGGCAGAAGGAGGTTGGACTGGATAGCCCTTGGAGGTCTCCTTCTACTCTAGGAACCTATTGTTGTTGTTGTTATTATTATTATTATTAGCAGAGGCTGAATGAATATTAGCATTATTATGATGAATAAATTCAGGGGCTTATTATACTCACATTTAGTTGAATTCAGTCTTAAAATACTGTATATTATATGGCTCTCACTGAGATAAATTCCGAAATATTTTGCTTTTATGGCTCTCTGAGTAGTGGGTAGGTAGATCATTTTGACTTGGTTGTTTTATAAGTAGCTCGGAAGCTGAAAAAGTGTGAGCACCCCTGAATTAGAGGAGTGCTTTAAGCTCATGGGGGCTTTTACAGGATTTATAGTCCGCCCTCCATATTTGCTGGGGTTTGGGACACAGGTCCAACCAGTGAATAAATTAATTGTTAGGGTTTTTTTTAAACTTGCAAGGTCTCCTCTCTGAGAATTTCTGAATCTTACAGTGTGGCTCTATTGTCAACATCAGCTAGAAGTTGACCACAGGGTCACAAGAAGGACCCCCCCCCCCCCCGTGGCGCAATGGGTTAAGCCCTTGTGCCGGCAGGACTGAAGACTGAGAGGTTGGAGGTTTGAATCTGGGAAGAGCGCAGATGAGCTCCCTCTGTCACCTCCAGCTCCCCATGCGAGGACATGAGAGAAGCCTCCCACAAAGATGGTAAAACATCAAAATGTCCAACCTGGGCAACATCCTTGCAGATGGCCAATTCTCTCACACCACAAGAGACTTGTAGTTTCTCAAGTTGCTCCTGACATGAAAATAAAAAGCTGGAAGTTGACCACAGGGTCACACTGGGGGACCTAGAGTTCCTCAGAGATAATTTTTTGATCAATTCTGAGAATAATCAAATCTGCAAAAGTTAAAACATCAAAGATGGAGGGAAAACTGTACTTCTTATTGCAAACTCACAATTCCTGATACAACAACTGGACCCTCTGCTGACAATGGAGGCTCGGGTCTCCACCGTGTGCAGAGCAGCGTTCTGCGAGGAGGCTGGCGCCCTACCTTTCCGGTGACGACCTAGCCGTGGTAATCCAGGCCACGGTCATCTCGAGACTGGACTACTGTAATGCCCTTTACATTGGCCTTCCTTTGTCAGTAATCCGGAAACTGAAGATGGTGCAAAATGCTGTGGCTCGACTGCTGGCTGGAGTGACACTAACATGCCACATCACACCAGTCCTCCAGTGTTTGCACTGGCTTCCCATCGAGTACCTTCAAAGTGCTGGTGATAACCTTTAAGGCCTCGCATGGTCTGGGGCCAGTGTATCTGAAGGACCGCCTCTCCCTGCACATTCCCCAGAGACCACTACGGTCCATGGACCAAAACCTATTGGAGGTTCCATCACTCAAGATTTGCCGATTGTCATCGACTCGGCAGCGCACCTTTTCTATAGTGGCGCCTACCCTGTGGAACGCCCTCTCGGCAGAGGCACGAGCAATAATGGAGTTACAGGCCTTCAGGAGGGCCTGTAAGACCACCCTGTTCCGCCAGGTGTTTAATCTCTAAGGTTGTGCTTTCCATTCTGGTCCTAATCTGTTTTTATTCTGTTTTTAACTACGGGGTGTTGTGTATTCATTGTTGTGAACCACCCCGAGCCTTTTTGGGAAGGGTGGTATATAAATTGAAATAATAAATAAATAAATAAACAATTTCCAAAGAAATTGGCTATGTTGGTCTGGTGGGGAAAATATGAATGGGGTCCTAAATCATTAACAATTTTTTTTATCACATTTAGAAAATAATCTTCAATGTCTCACAGTAATCTTTGTTCTCTCATATTTCACCAAATGTTTGGGAATGAATGCAGTGAACATTTTATGGAAATGAAACATTTACTTAAATTGGGAGAAACTGAGTATCAGGGCAACTCAATGGCAAACTTGGCAGTGAGGAGGTGTTTTTTGATGTGTGGGCCAATTGTTCAAAGAAACAAACTGACTGCTTCATAGGTGCTCACATTTGGATTGTCATTAAGCATTTCAGCTGCCTCTTGCGTTAAGTGCTTTAAAACAAAGGGCACAGTCATAACCACCTCTACAATTTATCTTGGCAAAGAAAACAGTAAGATGAAATTGCACTTGTTATGATCTAATTGTGCTCATTTTAACTTCAACTATGGAAAGCTTTCTTCACATTTCTGATTTCTGTTCAAAAACAGAGCGAAGTAGGACAAAATCGGTGTGAAATGAATCAAGGCAACACAGTTTAGAATACACTAAAACATTTGAGAAATATAAATGAGAAGAGAAGAATGCAGATAAATCAATGTGCAGAATTATTGAAAGAAGCAAAGAAAGACAGGGAGAAAGAGGCTCGAGTTAGTAGAGTTAAAAGCATGCCATGGAAACCCTACTTCATTATTTGTGTCTCTATCTTTTTCCAACAGTTGTACTCTGAACATAGAATTGTGTCTGAAACGAGAAACTGGGTTTCAAATTACAATGTCAGAAGGGATATTAATTCTTAACGCTAAGATCTTATTAACAAGACAGTTCCAATGCTGAGTTCACATATCTAGTGCTAAGTTCAAAAGAACCCAACAGGACTGAGATCCAAATAAATTGGGGGGAAATAACACTGGCGAACACACATTTTGGTGCCTCAAATGTTAGACCTCTTAGATTCCAAAAATGGCACCAATTTTCTCCAACAGCTGTAGTTTTTGAGATAAGAACACATGCCATTTACTGAGTCGCTATCTGCTCATCAATAGAAGACCATGATAGCCGTATCTAAGAAAATAAAGCTGATGTGGCCGATCCAACACAATTTTCTGAATCAGCATCCCAAATAACCTAAGGAAGAAACCTAAAAACCAAGACAGCAAGAAATGTTGGGGGGGGTTGGGCTGTGTAATGCAAATGTATACAATAGATGAAGGCTGTTCACTCACGGCACCTGGGCATTATTTTCATCTCGGCACTAAGTAATGTGAGGAATGGTAAGAGAAGACTGGGCATAACATAGATAGCAACCAGCCATTTCCGTAAGATGGATGCTGTCCTGCCCACTACTGAACTGTGGAATTCGCTCCCCAGTATCCTCCCTCCTTTCTTTCAGGAAAAAACTGAAGATATTGTTTTGGAACCAGGCTTTTGGCTAGCGGACATAACGGCACTTGAACATTGAATCGGACCATACGATTGTTATAATGGAAATGGCTTTACGACTGTATAACTAATGTTTGTTTTTAATCTATTGTATTGTATGATTTAATCTTGCTATTATAATTGTAATTATTTGCGGCAT
This sequence comes from Anolis apletophallus, assembly GCA_030556195.1. Classification (NCBI taxonomy): domain Eukaryota; kingdom Metazoa; phylum Chordata; class Lepidosauria; order Squamata; family Anolidae; genus Anolis; species Anolis apletophallus. The sequence continues at coordinate 126,187,001 of JARBWK010000005.1, forward strand.
TTAATTATGCCATTGTTAGCCGCTCTGAGTCCCCCTGCAGGGGTGAGAAGAGCAGGGTAGAAATGGTGTAAATAAATCATAAAAATAAGTGGATATACTGTTGCTTTACACAGCCGTATACTCACTTTAATGATCAAACAGTCATAATACCCAAGAGTTGAATCATTTTTGCTATTTCCTTCACTGAGTCCAACTTTTCATACTTCTGCCACATTACCTACTATTCTTTCATTTTTCATTTTTTAAAAAATATATACATTTGTAGGCAATTGTAGAAGTTATCTTAAAAGGCAATATAAGAATAGTTCAATATTAAAGCCTTTCCCTACAACTTACTAAAAGAAAAAAAACAGTATATTACATGCATACAAATGTAAATATATTTACGAATACATCATGAATGAGGACCAGTTTGAAAACTAAACGCCCATTTTGTTGCATCAGCATTAGAGACAGGGTGAGATTAGTCTGCTATAGAAGGCCAAGGGTCCTCCCTCTTGCTTTCCTTTTCTCCATCAGATATACTGTATTTTACAGAACCTTTTTACATCGTTGTACCTTTGAGCTTTTCCAGAATCCTTCCAAAGGAAGAATTACACTATTATTTACAATGATACAGAAAGTGAATAAAACAAAATGCAAATACTATAACATTAATCAAGTACTTTTGAGGGGGGGGGGATCAAGTTTTTGTTTCTAAGTTTAGGTTAAACTAAGTTGGAGATGAAGCTACTCCCCTTACAAGATAATTTCTTCCTTGTGAAGTAAAGAAATAAAGATGGCCCACTCCCTCCCCTCCTTCAAAAAACAACTGAAGACTCATTTTTGCTCACTAGTATACGGAGAGGAGGAGGACTTGATAATGAGAGACCACTATCTGACCTCTGGTTTGAGAATTATTACTGAATTGGGCTCTGTCATTTTATGTTAGCCCAGCTACCAAGTCTGGACACACAATCAACTTTGTGAATCTTAGCTGGCCCCTGTAAATTAATTGTGGATGTTTTATGTTCAGATTATACGTCATCATATAAGTTTTGTTTGATTTACTGATGTTAGGTTCTAATGTTGTACTCATTTGTGGTCTTATGCAGGATTATTATGTTGGTATTTGTTTATTTTATGAAGGCATTGAATGTTTGCCTTTTTGTATGTTGGAATCCGCCCTGAGTCTCCCTGGAGAGATAGGGTGGATTATTATTATTATTATTATTATTATTATTTGAAACACAACAAGATTAGTACACAGCAAACAAGGTCACTATGCTGGCTGTTGTATTGGATCACACGTCGGACACTTCCCAAGTGTCTAGGACTGTTTGATGTAACGGCGAATAATGTGTGCAATCCCAGTAAGGTGGCCTTTTGCAGCTGACTGATGGTAATTTTGTCAGTACTGATTGTGTTTAAGTGCAGGCTAAGGTCTTTAGGCACTGCAGCCAGTGTGCCGATCACCACTGGGACTACCTTTACTGTCTTGTGCCATTATTATTGTTGTTGTTGTTGTAATAAAAGTAGCTTTCTACAAACACAGCATTTATACTTTCATCTCAAGAAGCATGCATAATTTATGCAATCATTTCTTCCTGATCTGTAATTAGGTATATAGGTAGTGAACGAATCATAGTAAATCGCCACTGTAATTACCTAATGGTTTAGATCAGGCAAAATTTATATAGTTTTCTAAAAACATGGCAGAGGTGAAGACCGTATTAGATCTCTTTGGGCACCACAGCATATATCAATCATTCTATAAATTGTGATAATCTGATCCATTTATGAAGACTCTTGTTTCACTTTCCAACTTCTATGTTTACACATTAAGATGGTATATAATCATTTATTTATAGAAAGTCTAGAAGCCAGAAGCTTTGCCAAAGCTAAGAGAGCAGATGAGGTTGTGTTTCTTTTAGGTTCCCACAAGACAAACTAAGTTCTTGCCTTTCACCACTCTACTCAAAGAAGGGGATGTTGCCCTTTGAAATAAGAGTTAAGGTTCAGTACTCACATTGACACATGGGTAAATCAATACGTTGTGGGGTGGGGTTGACTACACTATGTAACAAAATTTGGGTGTTTTTTTTCTGTTCCTGATTTGAAAGTGTGATTTCATGTTTAATTGTGCAGTACTTACTTTAAAAGTAGTAGTTATACTCCAGAAACTTTGTTTTTGTGCTAACCACAAACTATGTTGAATTGGTTGAGACTCTTGAGTTACTCATTGAAAAACTATAGCAAAAAATGTTGCAGGACGATCCGTTAAAATAAAGTTTATTTTCAGTTTAATAAACTTTTTCCATATTTTTATAATAGAACCAATTAGGAAATGACATTTATAACCCAGGAACAAAATCATTGCAGTTTCTCAAGTCGCTCAAAAAAAGAAAAGAAAATCTTTTAGTGGTAATAATCCTATTAATTATTCGAATCTGTTGTTTTTCAATAAATGAACCTTTAAATACATCTAAGGAATCAGGACGACCTTACAGTGGTATGCTAGTTACACACTTTCCACTTTTTTATTATATTAATCATTTTACCCGGATAGTCCAGTGAGCAAAGAGGCACCCATGAAAAAAGATCTTAGGGAATGAGAAAACTATCTGTTTCCACTACATTTGGTTGTTTTTGGAGTGAACGCTGAAGCGGCAGAAGTAAAAGATGCCCCATTGCTTTTGTTAAGAGGAGATTAGCCAATCTAAGATCCTATTTGCACAGGAGGAAGAAATTTCAAGATAGAAAGAGATCAGTAAGGGAAAAAAAGTGTGTCTAGAACGTTAGAGATTGTTTTCAGGGAGTTCTGGCTGAAGAAAGGTTCTCTCAGATCCCTGGGAGAGCAGCCGAGGCTGTGAACTTACAGGAATCGATCGGCTCAGATATCTTGCTGGAGAAGCAGCGAGCCCGGTAAAGGATCTGTAGGTGCTGTACCCGTCTGCCAGGACGCTGGGGGAATTGGCATAGCTGTTGAGGTTGGTAGCGCTAGAGCCACTCCTGTTGTACAGGTTGTTGTTCAGTTCATGGTAATTTCTGGCAGGCGGCTGTGCGCTGCCATTCAAATGACCGGAGATTTGGTTTACAGAATAACCTGTCCTAGAGGACGATGATGTCATTTTGCTCTCAGCATCATCTGAAGCAGCATACAGGTTCCCTAGAGAATTGGCTAGCCTGGAGTTTATGGAAACGCTGAATGGAAAACACATGCCGGGTAAAAAAAAACAAACATACACACAAAAATGTACATACATGTGATGATGACTCATGCAAGACACTAGTAGGAAAATAACAAACCACCGTCACAAAAATTAATTGAGCACAGCCTACATTTTTTCCTCTGGGGTAATGTAAACTATGCAGCAATCACTAGGGGAAATTTTACAACAAGGTGTGATGCGGTAATGGTAGTTGGTTGTCATGGACTGAGTAAGTATATATGAGCATGCGCTCCAAGAACCAGTAGATGACATGACCACAGACATCTGGAATTTTTGGCAACTCCTAACTGACTCACATACCATCTATCAGTTTCTTGACTTGTATTAACACTTTTATAAGGCAAAAAACCTCCATATAAGACCCTGGCACGAGGGTTTTTAAACACAAGGTTGTCAGTATCACATCTATAGTCTGATCGGTATTCAAGGAAACTTCTTTATCCTATCAATTTAACCTCATTTGGAGTTCAAAAGGACATATCAACTTGAGAATCAGGTCAAATATCTCAAGATTATCACTATTATTATCATTCAGCGCAAAAATTAAGGTGAAGATATAACAGGACAGTCAGAATCATATATTCCTCCAAATTCAGTAATTCTCACTCTCTTCTAGCTCCCTTTCAAAAGAAAAAAAAACATCAGCAGAGAAAGGTGTACCTTTTTAAATTTGGGCTTGAAGACGGAGAATGTCTGTTTATTCTCTTTGCTGCAGGTGACACAGTAGCCGTCACTTTGGAAGACTTTAGAGGAGAGATACGCCCTTCAGAGAGAGAGGCAGTATTCAGTCTGAAAAAATTACAAAAATAAAAAATAGTACTAAGACCACATTGTTAATTCAATCTGCATTACTCCCATTGAAATAAGAAATGTTTCCAAACATCTTAAAACTACAGCAATGGAGCCTTAATATTGTTCTTAGCAGGATTCTTTTAAGAAAAATCTCATCTTCATTCATGGCTATGACACATTTATATTTATTTATTTATTTCTGATTAAAAGGGCTTTCTGTATAGGGCTCAAATAATATTGTTGTGATGTGATCTGCTAGACTGCATGGGAGAAAAAGTGGAACGAAAAGACCTCCACACGCTTAAAAGGCCACAAATGGATTGAGGAGCAGATTTAATGGCATGGAGAGAGGTTTCGTGGCATGGGATTTCCAGATGAAATATAGTTTTCCAATTTATATTTATATATGGGGGTGAGATAACAGGAAGTGAGAGAAATCTATTCCTAGGAAGAGAAATTCACTTTTGAAGGAGTTATCATGGAAAAAGGTATATCCACTGAAGCTTTCTCGGCAATCCATGTTTCCACAAGACAACAAATTGTTCAAAATCCAAAGTATCAGACAGAAAGTGGGGTGAAATCTTATGAACAGGGGCACAGACAGTAAGACAAATACCACAGGGATATTAACCCTTCCCTATGTTATCAAAGGTATCTCTTGTTTTTAAGTTGAATTTGTATGTACGTCTGAAAACGTACATTTTAAGTGTAACTCCAGCCATATATAGAGGGAGGGGGAGAGAGTGTGAGTGAGTTTTGGCTGGAGTTACACTTTAAACATGTACCTGTTCCGACTTACATGCAAACTCAACTTAAGGACAAATCTAAAGAGCCTATCTTGTTCATAACTTGGGGACTGCCATTTCAGTGTCCATAGACACAGAAATCTGCTTTGTACTAAATCAGGTTTTTGGTTCATTTAGCCCTAAATTACTAACTGGCTCCACAGTGTTTTAGCAAATCTCCTTCCTAAAACTCTCTGAGGACTCATTCACCCTTCAGTTTCCTATTCAAGTGCTAGCCAAGCTTGATACTGATTAGTGTTCATGGTGAATAGTGGCAATTTGGCAGATGTTATTTGTATTTCTTCAGTAGATTGTAGACATATATATTTTTTGATAGGGGAGGTTTCTACCATTTGATTTTCACTGGTAATTTACTATATACTTAACTATTCACTGAAATTACATTTGTTAACATAATAGTAAGTAATAAAAATACTTAATTTTAATCTGCGCTACCTCGAGGGGGACTCATACTCTCCTCCATGATGATTCATTGGTATTGATCATAGATTCATACAGGAAAACCCAGCTGTTCTCTCTAGGCATTTTCTAGGTCCTCCAACACAATTCTATGACATGTTTCCACTGGAAGTTGTTTATTTAAATAGTTTTCTAATTATATACTGTATGGTTTTACATTTCCATGCTACTTTCAGGAACATATCCCCTGAAATACGGGGATGGCCTGGCCGACCCGACCCTCACCCATCACTGCCACTCTTTGAGGGCGAGCTCCTGTCCCCGGCTCCGGCGGTGAAGAGCCTGGGAGTGATTCTGGACGAAAAACTGACAATGGAGGCCCAGATCCAGGCTGCAGCCAAAGGCGCCTTTTTCCATCTCCGTAGGGCCCGACGGCTGGCCCCCTACCTACCACCTGAGGCGCTAAGAACCGTGATACATGCCACCGTTGTCTCGCGTCTTGATTATTGCAACGCCCTATATGCAGGCCTGCCCCTGTCCACAACTAAGAGGCTGAAACTCATCCACAACGCAGCGGCCAGACTCATCTCTGGGTCATCAGTGAGGGACCACATCTCCCTATTTTAAAAGATCTTCACTGGCTGCCCCTAGAGGTCAGAGTGCTCTACAAACTTTTGGCGCTCACTTTTAAAGCACGGCACAATATTGGGCCAGCCTATCTGAGCGCCCGGCTGACGGTCCAACACAGCGAGAGGCCAGCACGTGCCATAAACGGTGATCGTATGGCCATCCCTGGGGTGCGGGAGGCTCGGCTGGTGGAGACCCGGCGGAGAGCTTTCTCCGTGGCGGCCCCACGATCTGGAACTCACTGCCACCTGCCCTCAGAGCCACATCGACCCAAACTAGATTTCTGTTAGATCTGAAAACCTGGCTCTTCCGCCTAGCGTTTGGGGCCTGATTGGTACCTCTGAATGACGGAGCCTTTCCTTCGCCATCTGTATTCTATGTTTTTAAATTGATGTATTTTGATGTATTTTGGGGTTTTTAAATGATGTAAGTCGCCCGGCACCGGTGGTGGAGGGCGACTCACAAATATTAAAGTTATTATTATTATTATTATTATTATTATAACTAAGTACGGTATCTTTTTGGACTGAGCTGCTGTGAAGGGAAAGGTGCAGTGATTTCTCTCTTTCCTGCTGATGATAATTCAGAAATATGTTTCTGGGGAAACTATGACCTTACACTCTGAGCTTTGGGTCTGGAACAATTTCACTGACCAACACACATTTTGGTGCCTCAAATGTTAGACGTGTTTTGGGGGATATTTGACCTGCTGGTTCCAAAAATGGCATCAGTTTTCCCCTATCAGCTCTAGTTTTTGGGATACAGAACATATATCATCTTCCAGTTGCCATCTGCTTGCCCATAGAAAATCATGATAACCGTATCTAAAAAATTAGAGCTGATGCAATCTTTCCAATGCAGTTTTCTGAATCAGCACCCCAATAACCCCAGAAAGAGGCAACCCCCCCCCAAAGACAACAATATTTTTTTTGGTTGGGCTGCGTTTGAATGACCACTTCCAGAGTTGTAACCCTAAATCGTAAAGTATTCAAAACTCTGCCACAAACAGGTTCTCTTCAAGTCCCATGCTATTTGACATCTGAATGAAACAATTAGGATTTATGATACAATGCCATAAAAATGCTGATGGCATAGAGCTGAACTGAAACCTATCCCTGACAAAATTCAGAAGGTTAAAAGATTAGAAGTCAATTAACATTGTAACACAAATTTCTTCCCTCTAAATTATGGAACCAAGTACCTGAAAGGCTGGGATATGGATCTGGTGTGCAATTTCACATCTTCTAACCTAGAAAAATCAATAGCATTTTACATCAGAAACATCTGGCTTGAAAGGCACAGGGCATATAATTGATTTATTACTGGATTTCTGCCGTTTTATATGGCAGACGTGAAAAAAAATCTTATATAACATTCCAATTAAAAGCATATCCACGTAGCAATAAAACAGGAGTTTACTACCCACAGAATAATAAAACAATAGTTTACTACAAGGAAAGTACGATCACCCTCTCCAAGTTCTGCAAATGTTTCATGAGAAGGGAGCAATCTTCCTACTCTGTCATGAAGAGCAGAAGATGAAGGAATGAGGCTAGAAGCTGATCCTTGGGAAGGAACCAATAATTGACAAGCCCCCAACAAGGCCTTCGCTCTCATCTTCATACACTACTCTATAATGCAGCTGGCAATTTTTAGAGCAAAGAGGCACAGATATAGTCAAGACAAGGGCTCAGTGACAAGAGCACAAAGTTTTCCTAAATAAGGTGCCAGGTGTCTCTGGCATGGGGAGCAGAGGCAGGAAGAATGGTGCTGGAAAACATCTTTGCATGAATTGGGGTAACTACTGCCAGATGGAGCAATACTATGTACAACAGGACAGACATGCCAACAGTCCAAAAACTATGCTTATACTGTATATCAGCAAACATTTCTTCCCAAGATTTCAACCTTCCTTTCCCATTAAAATGAAGACCTTTAGTTAAATATAAGGATTATTATTATTTGATACACAACAAGATTCGTACACAGCAAACAAGATCACCATGCTGGCTTTTGTATACGATCGCACGTTGGACACTTCCCAAGTGTCTAGGACTGTGTGATGTATCAGTGAATAATGTGTGCAGATCTGAGTAGAGTGGCCTTTTGCAGTTGACAGGTGATGATTTTGTCAGCGCCGATTGTTTTCAAGTGCAGGCCAAGGTCTTTAGGCACTGCATCCACTGGGACCACCTTTACTGGCTTGTGCCAGAATCTTTGTAGTTCTATCTTTAAATCCTCATATTGTATAAGCTTTTCCACCTGAGATTGCAACGTCGACAATCCATATTTTGGTTTTTTTCTTGGATCGCGAGGCCAGGAATATTGTGCTCCAAATTCTGTCAAATTCTGAATTCGGAAGTCCCAGAGTAGTTTGACGTGTTCATTTCCCATAACTTTTTCAGACTTGTGATTCCACCAATTCTTTGTCACAGGTGGATGGTATTTGTGGTACAAGTTCCACTGGATCATCTGAGCAATGGTATTATGCCTCTGCTTGTAGTCCAATCTTCTTGCAGCAGCTGAGTATGTGATCCATCATTTCATCTGCTTCCTTGCAGAATCTACACTTGGAATCTGTAGTTGACTTTTCAATTCTGGCTTTGATGGCATTGGTTCTAATGGCTTGTTCTTGGGTTGCAAGAATCAGGCCCTTAGTTTTCTTTTTCGAAGTTCCATTTGTGAGCCACATCCATGTTTTTTCCTTGTCAATTTTGCTCTCAATTTTTTCCAGGAACTGTTCTTTTGCCAGTTTTCTCTTCTGCTCTGCATTGTATTTTTAACTCCTTGTTTTTTGCACTTTAAGCTGTTTTCTACTATTGACTTCCATCAATGTTGGTTCTTGACACCCTTTCACATAATCTGCCAGTGCATGTTTCTCTTCTTCTACCTATGCTTATATATCAGCAGACATTCCTTCCCAGAGTATTTCAACCTTTCTTTTCCATTAAAACGAATGTCTTCAGTCAAATATAAGGATTATTATTGTTATTGTTGTTGTTATTATTATTAGATAAAGGTAAAGTTTTTCCCCTGACATTAAGTCCAGTCGTGTCCGACTCTGGAGACTGGTGCTCATCTCCATTTCTAAGCCGAAGACTTGTCCGTAGACACCTTCAAGGTCATGTGGACAACATGACTGCATGGAGCGCTGTTACTATTATTATTACTACTATTTTACAGTTAAAATTCAAGGGAAGAATCTTTACCATATTCAATTTGAAGGGGATACTCAACCATGCCCCCATTAATTCTAAAAGGAGCTTTGATCTTTCTGAAACTCTGACAATAGGGGTCACTGTTAAGCAATACATGGTTATTTCGTGCTACAATGAAAGTGTTACTGCAACTTTTTGAGTCATATTTTTAAGGCACTAAGGGGAAGTTTTGATGAAAAGAGCCAAGTCACCATCTGCTGAACTGAAAAAACTTTTATAGATTTTGGAGTGTGGTGGTGCAGGATTTACAGTTACAATTACCAGCTGCAGAGATGTCTTCTCTTGACCCTTCACCCCCATTTTTTAATATTTTCATCACAGCAAAAGACAGTAGCAGCAGGCATGTTCCAGTAGCTATTGCCCTCAATCATGTTTCTGGGAAGGATGTCACATTATTTTGTACCAGCTTTATATGAATACTTGTGGGGATGGGGGGGTTAGCCCCCAGTAATACAATCAAGTTGTATTTCAAAATGTTTTTAAAAAAATAAATACATGGATATTAGTACAAGACCATTTGCAACAAATATACAAAGCAATGCCAAGACTCTCCAGACGCAAACATAGAAGTCAATCAATTACCTAAGAGCTCCTGTTGTAGCTGAACGTGGCTGTCTCCGAAGTTTTAAGGCACGGAGTTTATCTCCCTGAGTCATGCCATTCTTAGTTTCTACTTCTGCATTGTCCTCCAGATCATTCTGAAAAATAATTGCAATGCAACAAAATTAAATGTGTTGCCGGAGGCTTTCATAGCCGGAATCACTGGGTTGCTGTGAGTTTTCCGGGCTGCATGGCCATGTTCCAGAAGCATTCTCTCCTGCTGTTTCGCCCACATCTATGGCAGGCATCCTCAGAGGTTGAAGGGTCTGTTGGAAACTAGGCAAGAAACTTGGGTGATGGTTGGAGTTTTTTCTAAATTCAGGATAGTAAACAAAGAGCAATACCCCAAAAGAAAGAGAATTCCAGACAAGAATCAATCGGGAACAGCTGACACGTCCCAACAAATGAGTCCTCCAGACAGCAATCAGCTAGGCTTTGATGCTGCAAGGCCATTAAATGCTAATCAAGGTGGCCATTTGCAACATTCACACTTGCCTCAAGCAGCCAAGAGTTTTTTCTCCCACCCTGGAAATTCCACAGATATACGAGGGCTGAATAAAAAGTAATGCCTCCATCTTCGTTACTTGGGTTTGGATGGGAATATTTTAATAAATCAAACACAGAAATATTCCTTAGAATGTGCTCTTTAACTACCACTGTTCACTTTTCCACAGAATCACCAGACAATTGAATACATCTCTGCCAATGATGAACAAGTTTTCTGAAGCCGTCATGGAAGAAGTCTGTGCGCTTTCATTTCAGGCGTCAGCATCCTGGGTACCCATCGTGCACAGATCTTCCGATACCAAAGCAAAGCAATAATGTGACCCACACGTTCTTGTGAAATGCCGATTATGCTTGAAATTTCTCTCTGAGTGATACGACGATCATCCTGAATCAACCTGTCAACCTTTTGCTTGTGAAACTCGGTGGTTGCTGTCACAGGACATCCAACTCTTTGTTTGTCACACATGTCAGATGTTCCCACCTCAACATCTTTAAACGTACTTGTCCAACGATGCACAGTACTCACATCAACACAATCACCATAAACAGCTTGCATTCTCTGATGAATGTCCTTTGGGTGACACCTTCTGCTGTCAAGAATTCAATGACTACCCGTTGCTTAAGTCGCATTGACTGGCCGTCTGCGTACGGTTCCATACGTCACACTTTAACAACACAACCATTCAATGCTAAAGCTTTCCACCAAAATGGAACTGTAGAGTCTACTGAACAAGCCAGTATCTGCTGCATACCAGTACTGCCATCTGTTGAGGACTTACGAAGCTGGAGGCATTACTTTTCATTCAACCCTAAACCTCACTTGCCAAGTTTCCAACAGACCATGGCCATACAGCCTGGAAATCTCACAGCAACCCAACAAAATTAAAGATATACCAAACAGCATTCTATTTTATATGGGACGCCACCATTTGAAAAGGAAGTCAATCACTCTCCCTCCTTGTGGGATACCGGGCCAATATTACATCATGCATGCCCTCATGTCCCCATTTTTCATACTATAAAAGGAAAAAGTGCTGTATTGAAATGTAAAGGCTGACGATCAGTCAATCTAGGAGTAATAAAAGGAAAAAGGAATCTGCCTCTATCACTTTTGGATGTATCCTATACCAGGCTCCCAAGTGGACAAAGATAAAAGCACAATATTGTTTCAATCAGGTCTTGGCTTGAGACTGAACTATAGGATGCCGCCTTCTGTTCACCTAGTCCAGTAGTATCAATTCTGAGTGGCAACTATGCTCTGAGGCATGGATTTCTTCCTAACCACACCTGGAAATCCACTGTTTTCCCAGGTGAGCTTCCTTCCAAGTATTAACTAGACCAGACTCTACTAAGTTCCCAAAATCAGGCAAGACAGATTGTATGCAAGGTGTTATGGTGATATCAATACTGTCTATTCTAATACTGTACTATTTCTTTATTAAATACTAGCTGTACCCGGCCACACGCTGCTGTGGCTTTTTCTTTTTCCTGTGTCCCAGTCTATATATATATATATATATATATATATATATATATATATGTGTGTGTGTGTGTGTGTGTGTGTGTGTGTGTGTTTTGTGTGTGTATGTATGTATATATATGGATTTGTGTCTATGTGTACATATGTGTGTGTGTGTAATTATGTATATGTGTATATGCGTGTATGTGTGTGTTCTTATGTATATGTGTGTTTTTGTATATGTATATGCGTGTATATGTGTAGATGTGTGTAAGTACAGATGTGTGTATGTATGTGTGCATGTGTATATTTCAGTGCATGTATATATGTGTGTATATGTGCATGTCTATATGTACATATTTGTGTGCATGTGGCGAAGACCAACAGTAACATCCCTTCCTGCCTTTTATACTTCCTTTCTTCCCTCTCCCCCTCATCCCTCAGCTTTTCTCTTCTCTCTGTCCTCCTGCCTCTTCTCCTTCCCTTTCTTCTTTCCTTTCCCTCCTTCCTGCCATCCCTCCCCTTTCTGTTTCAGTTCTTGCTCCCCTTGTCTCCCTCCCTCCATTCCCTCCCTACCTTTTCCCCCTTCCTTTTGCTAGTCCCTTCACCAGCTTCTACCTTTTGGATTGCCTTTTATTACCTGTCTGTTTTGCATAACGGCTCTGAGTGGCCAGCACCACCAACATTCCGACAGTCTAAACTGCCGGGGGGGGGGGGGTGGTGGCTCCCAGCTTCTACATTCTAACTGAGGGAGTATTTGCATACTGCCTCTAATTGGCCAGCTCCACCAACATTCCGACACTGTAAACTGCCAGAGGGAGGTGGTGTGTGGGATCATGGGAGTTGTAGTTCATAATGGGGTTTTTTTTGGATTTGTGGCCGTTAGTTCTTTTTTGGGGGTTTTTTTTTGTGGTATGCATACCTCGTAGAGTTTTCTGGGTATGTGGGCTGTTTCTGTGTGTCTGCCTTGTGTGGTTTCTTTGTCTATAAGACAGGAACCACCACATGAAGGATTTTATATATAGATAGATAAATCCTAACTTTTAACTGAAAATAGTGCATGCAAACTAATATTAAAAATTATAGATATTATAAAGCTGCCGTGGATCCCATTCTATGAAAAACTTGGTATATAATTTCAATGTAAACAAACAAATGTAAAAATTATAACACATCAATTAAAATCTGTACCAAATTGTCAAGTTTTAATAAAATCACACTGAGTTAGAGAGAGAATGAGAATAGTATTAAATAGTATTCAGCAGCCGGACTGGAATCCACTTCAATACTAAATCAGCTTAGATGAAAAAATCCTGCTAGAATAAAAATATCTTTGCCTTCTGGCAGAAGGAACAGCAGAGTCTGAACTAACCCGATCTCACTCTGTTGGGAGCTCCAAAGCCTGGGAGCAGCCACCATTAAAGGATTATTAACCAGGAATTAATGTATGTGTAGCCATTACTGAAGTGCTGCTTCCCCATCTCTTCTCAAAAACAACCACCAAAATTTTAAACTGCACATACATGCTTGCATGACCATTTCATATGGAATGAAAGCACTCCCCACTGATCACTCCCCTCACAATGAGTATCCTGGTTAGTCCTTGTAATGCCTCAATTAAGAAAACTAATATTGTTTAATACTGATTGGCAAAGATGTGAGATGATAATGACCAAGAACTCTTTTTTTAGAATGACACTAGTAAGAGACAAATAAATGTATTACATGTACTGTTCAACTGTGGAACTCTCTGCCTCGGAGTGTGGTGAAAACTCCTTCCTTGGAAACTTTTAAACAGAGGCTGAATGACCATCTGTTAGGGATACTTGATTGTGCTTTTCCTGCATGGTAGGAGATTGGACTAGATGACCTACACCAGGGCTGCCCAGGAAGTTGATCGCGATTGACCAGTCAATCCCGGGACCAAAGGAGGTCGATCCCAGCCGGATGGGGTGCTTCTTAGAGGGGGGGCGGAGCCAGGCAGAAGCCCCGCCTCCTTCCCCGGCTTCGGCACTCCCAGCGGCTTCTCCAGGCTTGTGGATGGCAATGCCAAGCCAGTGGTGGCATAGTTAGCACAAGGCTGGCGTGGCATTACCATCCTCAAGCCTGGAGAAGCTGCTGGGAGCTCCAAAGCCAGAGGGGAGGGGGAGGGGCTTGCCGTGGCCTGGCTCCGCCACCCTCTGGCTTTCGCTCTACCAGCAGCTTCTCCAGGCTTGAGGATGGCAATGCCAAGTCAGTGGTGGTATAGCTAGCACAAGGCTGGCTTAACACTGCCATCCTCAAGCCTGGAGAAGCTGCTGGTAGAGCTGAAGCCAGAGGGGGGCGGAGCCAGGCTGCGCCAAGCTCTGCCCCCTCCCCTCTCTAGCCTTGAGGAGGTAGGTAGATCTTTCTGGCTTGGTTTTATTATAAGTAGCTCACATGCTGATAAAGTGTGGGCACTCCTGACCTACAGTCAGCTAACTGTCCTTGTGAGAAGCAGATCAAGCAGAGTACTTTCAAATAAGGAATAAAACAGAATATAAATAAAGGAGAAAGAAAGGAGCACTGGTAAGTTCCTGGGGTAAATTTGTTTAGATTCTAGTATTGCTTTAGGTCTTTGTTAGCAGCTGCAAAAAGCGGTTGTTTTTCCCTTCCAAGTTGCCTTAAGCACATTCCTTGAAGGGGTGGGGCTTGCTACAGCAGCTCCCAGCTGACTCACATCCTGCCAGGTGGGAAGAGTTAGCCTAGTTTCTGTTTTTTAAATCAGTCAGCTAACTGTCCTTGTGAGAAGCAGATCAAGCAGACTACTTTCAAATAAGGAATAAAACAGAAAATAAATAAAGGAGAAAGAAAGGAGCACTGGTAAGTTCCTGGGGTAAATTTGTTGTTTAGATTCTAGTATTGCTTTAGGTCTTTGTTAGCAGCCCGCGTGCCGATAGGCGCGCGATAGAGCATAAACTTGTAACAAGTCGGAAAAGAAATATCCAAAGACTTGTAAAAAATTAAATTAAGTAAATTAAGACCACAACAAAACAGTTAATCTACAAAAAAAACATATTAATAAGAAATGGAGGTAGTCAGCCAGCAGTGGGAGGGGTTTCCCAGTGTTTTGCATCGAGTGTCACATGTATGACTATCTGCCTGCCGGGCAGAAGTCTTGGGTGTGCGTTCGCTGCAGTGAGCTCCTGGCTCTCAGGGAACGTGTTTCTTCCCTTGAAGCCAAGATAGCAGACCTGGAGAAGCACAGAGAGGAAGTGAGGCAGGAGGATAAGATCTCCAGAGATGCAATAGGAGCATCCCACTCCGTGATGAGCAGCCCTCCAGCTGCCTTGGAAAATGGGGGTCTTGGGCAGGGAGAACATCACTCTGAGGAAGAGGGACCGGCTCCTTAGTTGGGACCCCTTCCTCAGAGGCTGTGCCCATATCTTCGTGCACCGAAGATACTTCTCGACGGTGGTAGGAGGTGGGCTTCTTGTAGTAGGTGATTCGATTGTCCGGAACATAGAAAGCTGGGTTTGTGATGGACGTGATGACCGCATGGTAAATTGCCTGCCGGGTGCAAAGGTCGCAGACATTACGAGGCATCTAGATAGGCTGGTAGATAGTGCTGGGGTGGAGCCAGTGGTCGTGGTACACGTTGGTACCAATGACATTGGGAAGGCTAAGCGGATGGTCCTGGAAGCCAAATTTAGGTTGCTAGGTAGAAGATTAAGGTCCAGGACCTCAAAGGTAGCATTCTCGGAAATGCTACCTGTTCCACGCGCAGGGACAGCCAGACAGGCAGAGCTCAGGAGCTTCAATGCGTGGATGAGGCAGTGGTGTCGAGAGGAAGGATTTAGATTTGTTAGGAACTGGGGAACATTTTCAGGAAAGCCAGACCTGTACAAAAGGGATGGGTTACACTTGAACGAAAATGGAACCAGAATGCTGGCGATTAATATTAAAAAGATTTCAGAGCAGCTTTTAAACTGATTCCTAGGGGAAAGTCGACAGGAGCTGGGCAGCTTCCGGTTCGAGAGGGTGAAATGCCAAGTATGGAGGACGAAATCCATACACAAATGGCTGAGTCAACAGAAAAGATAGATAGTAGTAGTCGAGAGGTAGGACATGGTAGGCCTTCTACAAATTCTCACAAACAGCCAAAGTTGAAAGTGCACCAGAGAAATAAATATAAATGTCTGTACGCAAACGCTAGAAGCCTTCGAACAAAAATAGGGGAGTTGGAATATTTGGCAAAAGAAAAAAATATTGATACTATTGGCATAACAGAAACCTGGTGGATGGAGGAAAACAATTGGGACACAAAGATTCCAGGTTATAAACTGTACAGGAAAGACAGGAGAGGGAAAAATGGTGGAGGTGTGGCCTTGTACATAAATGAAGAGCTAGAATCTCATGAATTAGAACTTCAAGAAATTTCAAACTCACCTACAGAAACATTGTGGATAAAAGTCCCAGGACAAAAACTAATCTAGCACTAGGGATCTGCTGTCGCCCTCCCAACCAAACTCCAGAGGCAGACTGCTATCTGGAAAATGAAGTTAAACAGGCCTCAAAAAGAAATACATTAGTCATAATGGGGGACTTCAACTATCCCCAAATAGATTGGCCAAATTCTTGTTCTACGCATGAAAGAGAGACAAGGTTCCTCGACATGCTAGCTGATTATTCCCTTGAGCAGATGGTCATGGAACCAACCAGGGGAAAGGGGATCCTGGACTTGGTGCTAACTAATGAACAAGATCTCGTTCAAGATGTCCTTGTAGCTGAGCCCATAGGTACCAGTGACCATAACACAATAACCTTCAACGTAAGTTTGGATAGCAAACTGTCAGTGAAAACTAACACGGAGACATTAAACTTTCACAAAGGGAATTTCACCAAAATGAGAAAAATTGTAAAGAACAAACTAAAAGGAGCAGTAAAAAAATCAAATCCCTCCAAAATGCTTGGAAACTGTTTAAAAATACCTTAAAACAGGCCGAACTAAAATGCATTCCAATAAAAAGAAAGAGGCATGGAAAGTCCAAAAGGACACCAGTATGGTTTACAAATGAAGTAAAAGATGTGATTGGAAAGAAGAAAAACTCATTTAAGAAATGGAAGGCTCTTCCTACCGAGGAGAACAGAAAGGAACACAAGCTCTGGCAAACTAAATGCAAAGCAACAGTCAGGAAAGCCAAGAGAGATTTTGAGGCACACATAGCAAAGAATATTTTAAAAAACAACAAAAACTTCTTTAAGTACATCAGAAGCAGGAACCCAACTAGAAAAGCAGTTGGGCCACTCACGACGACAATGGTCAGAAAGGGAAAATCAGCGAAGACAAGGAGATTGCTGAGCGGCTAAATGACTTCTTTGCCTCCGTTTTCACACAGGAGGACAGACAACATATGCCTGCAGCTGAGTCAGTTTTTTCAGGGAGGGAATTAAAAGAATTAAAACAGATAGAGCTAAACAAGGAGGATGTTCTCATATGCCTTACTAAACTAAATGTCAACAAATCACCAGGTCCAGACGGCATCCACCCCAGAGTTCTTAAGGAACTCAAGTGTGACTAGCTAAGGTATATAAACTTTCTCTAAGATCAGGTACTGTACCCGAGGACTGGAGGGAGGCAAATGTAACACCGATCTTCAAGAAAGGATCCAGAGGTGATCCAGGAAATTATAGACCAGTCAGTTTAACCTCAGTTCCAGGCAAAGTGATGGAAACCATTATTAAAGAAAATATTACTAGGCACATAGAAGAACAGGCATTGCTGAAAGAAAATCAACATGGTTTCTGCAAAGGCAAATCATGTCTTACTAACTTGTTAGAATTCTTTGAGGGTGTAAATAAACACATAGATAAAGGGGACCCAATTGATATTGTTTACCTTGACTTTCAAAAGGCTTTTGACAAAGTCCCTCACCAAAGGCTCCTAAATAAGCTCTTCAGCCATGGAATCAGGGGACAGGTTTTGTCCTGGATTGGAACCTGGCTAAACTGTAGGAAACAAAGGGTGGTAATAAACGGACATTTCTCTGGGTGGAAAGAGGTGAGAAGTGGCGTACCCCAAGTTCAGTTTTGGGTCCGTTACTTTTAATTTATTCATTAACGATCTGGATGTAGGAGTGAATTCTGAGGTAGCAAAGTTTGCAGACGACACTAAATTGTTCAGGGTAGTTAAAAATGAAACTGATTGTAAAGAGCTCCAGAAAGATCTCTCGAAATTGAGTGAATGGGCAACAAAGTGGCAAATGCATTTTAACCTAAACAAGTGTAAAGTCATGCACATCGGGGCAAAGAACCCCAACTACACCTACCAATTGATGGGGTCAAAGCTTTCCGAGACAAACCAGGAAAGGGATCTTGGGGTCTTGGTGGACAGCTCAATGAAGATGTCAACCCAGTGCAGCAGCAGTGAAAAAAGCAAATTCTATGCTAGGCATGATCAGAAAGGGAATCGAAAATAGGTCAGCAAATGTTGTATTACCTCTCTACAAATCTATGGTAAGGCCACATTTGGAGTACTGTGTACAATTCTGGTCTCCGCACCTTAAGAAGGATATAACGGAACTGGAAAAGGTACAGAAAAGGGCAACAAGAATGATCCAAGGGATGGAGGGGCTCCCTTTATGAAATCAGGTTGCAACACCTTGGTCTTTTCAGCCTTGAAAGACGGCGTTTAAGAGGTGACTTGATCGAAGTGTATAAAATCATGCATGGGATAGAAAAGGTGAATAAAGAAAAATTATTTTCTTTGTCACAAAACACTAGGACTAGAGGGCACTCCCTGAAGCTCCAAGGTAGGAAAAATTAGGACTAACAAAGGGAAATATTTCTTCACCCAGAGGGTCATTGGGTTATGGAACTCACTTCCAGAAGAGGTTGTGACAGCTGTCAGCCTGAACAACTTCAAGGCAGGATTAGACAGATTCATGGATACCAAGTGTATCGGTAGTTACTGAAAAGGACATTCAAGTGCCACCTCGGAGTTGGTTGAGGTAGGCACGATTTCCCTGGGTACTGGTTGTGGGGGTCGGGAGCAGGTCAGGGTTTTGCCCTCCCTTCTGCTCGAGATCCCCGTGTACAACTCTGGTGGACCACTGTGTGATACAGAATGCTGGACTAGATGGGCTGAGGTCCGATTCAGCATGGCTCTTCTTATGTTCTTATGTTCTTACATGGTTTCTTCCAACTCTATAATTCTATTAGACACGTGTGTCATAGGATCCCACTGACACACTCCCAGGCTGTTTAAGATCCATACAAAGTGAGGGTGGAGGTAATTTGGCAACTTGGGGCTAAGCGTTAGCAATACACTTGGAACACTCAGCTCTCATTCTACAAACATAATTGGTATACAGTTGCTGCTTCTCATACTCAGTCTAATCCTCTATCTCTAATAACATTACAACAACTCTACACTGTTTTTTAATCATTGTATAGCTTATATAAAGTAGAAACGTATTATAATAACAGTTAAATACATTTCAAAGTGTAATATCTAAGTGCTGGTTTTTAAGAAAGCCATTGCAGAGAATTCCAGTGAAATTTTACCTCTCCATATCTATCCATATTTTCTATTTTACTTAAAGTCCCACTGATGGAAATGTCATCGAAACCAGACAGAACTTTGTTCACACTGTCTTCACCTACTCCTCTCGTTTTCTGTTTGGTGCGAAAGATATCTCCTTGGACCCATAACATTGATTGCTTTCTGTTCAAGAGCAAGAAAGAAATACAAAATTAGTACCACCAATCTCCCAAAAGCCACAGTAAAATTATAATGTTCAATAAAAACTGCTAGTTGCATGTGTTGTAGGATGAAATAAATCACATACTATCTTCCAATCTAAAAGGCCTTCTGCTATTGTTTTTTAATGCAATTTATTCAATGTAGTTTATTTTTCTATGTATTTTACACTTTTGATCAGACAAGCATTATCCAAAAATATATTCTAAGCAATTTGTGAAAAGTGTTTTAATACGACTTTACAAAGTTCTGAACCATCTTCTACCCTCTTAGAAAATAAGAAAAGAGAAAGCTGCAATAACATATTTAACTGAAGAGAGGGTTTGATGCTCCCTCCTCCCTCCTCCCTCCCTCTTGGTCTCACTGGTGCATCACGGCCCACCAGAAGTGATGCCATGACACTTTCGGCCACCCCTTGCAACAGGTAATGGGCCAGATTAAAGATGCTTGGGCAGGTTGTGATGTTAGCAAATCAAATCCCTGTGATATGTACAGTTTTGGTGCATTTGCTGTGGAAAATTGTCAAAACATATTGTCGAAGGCTTTCATGGCCGGAATCACTGGGTTGTTGTGAGTTTTCCAGACTGTATGACCATGTTCCAGAAGCATTCTCTCCTGACGTTTTGCCTGCATCTATGGCAGGCATCCTCAGAGGTTGTGAGGTCTAATGGAAACTAGGCAAGTGAGGTTTATATATCTGTGAAATGTCCAGAGTGGGAGAAAGAACTCTTGTCTACTTGAGGTAGCTGTGAATGTTTCAATTGGCCACTTCGATTAGCTTTTAATGGCCTAGAAGTTTCTTCCTCCCACCCTGGACATTGCACACATAGATAGATAGATAGATAGATAGATAGATAGTAGGCCTGTTTTCAAATGAAAATTCGGATGTAATTAGGGTGTTTTTGACTTTTGAAGCGATTACGAAGAGAGTTAAGGAAACCGGAAGTGGATTTGCCATTTCGAAGTCTCCGTCGCCATATTCGGATATGGCTCGTATATCATTTCCGCCCTTCTCTATTTTTGTCCCATTGCGTTTAAAATGTTTAAAATGTTTATTAATGTGTTAAATGTGTTCAGTATTTTGTACCAGAGTGGCTAGTTTTGTCTGTAGTAGCAGTCAAAAACGGAGGGAAAGGGAATCCCCCAAGTTTTGACTGACTCTTCTGCAGGTTTCCGCACATTGCACAATCGCGGGCGCCATTAACGAAGTCATTCCGAATTTTGGAAGTACATCCGAATCAATTTCGAAAAAACTGCTGAAAACTTTGTAAGTCTATCAGATACGAGGCGCCAGCGCCCCCTACATCCAAAGCTAGTTTTGAAGCTGTTTTTCCCAAGATAAAACAGGCCTAATAGATAGATATATCTACACACACACACACACACCTTTTCCTAGTTTCCAACAAGACCTCAAAACCTGTGCGGATACTGTCATAGAAACATCAGGATAAAATGCTTTGGGAACATGGCCATACAATTTTGACCCCTGGGACAAAACCTTGTGGCCATTGTGCGGTTTGCACCTTGGTGGATCGAAGGAGAAAAAATTAGCTCCACCAATAATCAAAAAACCTATAAGATTAGGTGTTTCTGCACTTGTGCCACTTCACACGTGATCTACTGTCTCACATGTGATTGTGGGCGTGTCTATGTGGGCCAGACCTCAAGAGCGCTACGTCTCAGGATTGGGGAGCATTGCTTAAAAATACGGAACCATTCTGACGACACAGATCTGTACAGGCATTTTAAAGACTTGAAACACACTCCTGATTCTTTAAAATTCTGTGGGCTGGAGAGAGTTAAATTAGGACCACACATTCACACCAAGAAGGCTCTTACCACAGCTGAAAATAGATGGATCCTCCAGCTTGGTTCAGAAGTACCAAAAGGACTTACTGAGGTCATCAGTATTAGGTCATTATTACTTTAATTGAAATGGTGCCATATCTTGGGGCTGTTGCCTACACTCATTACACTGCTACATTCTACTAAGAAGGACCCACATATATTATGCTATTTAAGCAGGTAACTCTTGTTAAATTTGTTATTACTTACCATATTTGCTATGTATGCAGGTAACACTTGTTGAAATTGTTTTTACTTATCATATTTGAATCCTTCAGACTTGGTTCATGCTTGTTATTATATACATGTTATCATATACTATGTATGACTACCTTCACTCAATCTAGTCTTGTTATTGTTTGATTACAGATTTGTGAATATTCTTATGACGCTGTGTGTTTGTCACCTTGAAAAAGATTGTATACCTTGAAACGGGCTATAGGCCTCCTGACTGTATACACTCCGTTAAAAAAATGTTGAGTTGTCTCTACACTAGTTAGGTAGTTCCCAGTGTGTTGTTTGGTAACATGGCCATACAGCCTGAAAACTCACAACAACCCACTGTCAAAAACCATTCACGTGTTTTAGGGGGGGGGGGAATTGAGAGGCTTTAGGTTCAGGGTAAAATGTGACCCAGGAGCTGCACTTTCACCACCCCATTCTTGCAAATACAGCCAATCTAATAAAATGATTACACACAATTGTTAAGACTTCAAACATTTGTTACATTTAGTACAAATCAGACACCTTGACTTTTCAAGAACTTCCAGACAAGTTTTTTTTTAAACATCCAACTAAATTCTGAAAAACTGGTGGATGAATAAAGGTTGTTTTTGAAGAAGCCAAGAAAGTTGCTTTAGTAAGATCTCATCACATCTTTACTTTCCCCTCATGAAGAACAAGCTTAGCTAAATTATACCGTTTTCCTCTGTGAGCAATCTTTTCCTGCAGTTTTGCTTGGTAGAGTGAAGTGTGACAACTCTGGCAAGGAGCCCAAAGAAAGAGTGTTATCCACATACTTTTGAGTCAGAGAAAAGCTCCCATTGGGAGGTTATATAACCAAGGAAGAGAACAGGATTAGAAAGCTGAAAAAAGTATTACTGCTTAGAGTGAGGAAGTTGATATCCAGTATAATTAAGAGTGATCTGAGATTACACTGCTGACGATGCAAGCCAAGTTAACCCCTGGAAGGACTGCTGGGAATGCGTATGGCATGCACACAAATAATATTGGCAAGGTAAAGTATCCCTTTCAAAGAAGCTTGTTTGAGCTCTAGAATATCTTTGTCACACACCACAATGTGTATGTGAACAACTGGTTTAAAATTGTTTTCTGACATTCTTAGAATTAAAAGTTCTTTGTAATGGAGCTAGCCTTTGAAGTCAAATACTTGAAAGAATTACATGAAGGCACCACATGGTTCTTGGTTGTGTTACTCACACATATTAACACAACCACACCTTTCAAAAAAGGTGAGTGGGTATCAGTGCATCAAGGCCCGCGGGTGGCGCAGCGGTTAAACTGCTGAGCTGCTGAACTTACTGACTGAAAGGTTGGCAGTTCGAATACGGGGAGTGGGGGTGAACCCCTACTGTTAGCCCCAGCTTCTGCCAACCTAGTAGTTTGAAAACATGCAAATGTGAGTAGATCAATAGGTACCGATTCTACGGGAAGATAACGGCGTTCCATGCAGTCATGTTGACCTTGGAAGTGTCTATGGACAACGCTGACTCTTCAGTTTAGAAATGGAGATGACTACCCCCTCCCCCAGAGTTGGACTCGACTAGACTTTTGCCTTTTATCATAGTGAATAAAACCAGATGACAAGATAATTCAACTTTTAGATTGGACACGAATGCATTTAATTACAACAAGGAATACAGAACTCTCAATAGAAAACCTACTTTGTAGCAAAAGCATTATTTTTTTAAACCACTTGATCTGTAATTCTAATATCAATATTATTTTTTATTAATAATAATAATAATTGCTGCTGCAGCTGTTATTTTACTGATTATACTGTATTAACTGTACAAAATAATTCAGCATCAAACATTTGGAAACAACTGAAATTGATAGGTATTTAAAACAACCATTCACGGTAAGACGGTTATTGCTTGCCACTGGCATTTAAAGCTGTGACCTTTAGCAAAGAGGATAAATGCTCAAACTTCCTCCTCAGCCGATTTACCAATCTGCTCGTGTTTTCATTCCAGGAAATTAAACTGCTACATTTCATCTTGCTAAAATCAATATGATCTCAAGTGGCTCTATGCATTTCACTAACTAGACATAATTGAAGATTATACGCATCCTGTAAATCAGCTATGGGCAATGTATGAGTTACTGCAATTTCTACTTAGTTACTGTTGGGTGATTTGTTTTCAGAGAAAGTGGCCATGAAGATCATAATGATACTAAGCAGCATCTCATAATTCATTGCCTAGCCACGGCAGGCAACTACATCTGCAGGAGTCAAGTGCATGCAAAAAGCCAGCTGAAGTCATGCACAGGTCCCATGACTTCTGGGGAATGAAAAGGCCTTTCATGATCCGTGTTGGGACTCTTCCCCATGTCAGCACCACCCCAATATTTGGAGGGAGTGACACAAGTACTGAAAAACTGCTGATTCATAGACCTTGTGTTACCTTCATTCTGAATATTTTTCCTCCAAGTTGGACATTCTTTTAGTTATTGCAATAAGTGTACTCCATTTAATTAAAATTGGCTTTTTTTCGTGTCATGAGCAATTTGAGAAACTGCAAGTTGTTTCTGGTGTGAGAGAACTGGCTGTCTGCAAAGACGTTGCCCAGGGGACACCTGGATGTTTTACTATCCTGTGGGAGACTTGTCTCATGACCCTGCATGGGAAGCTGGAGCTGGCAGATGGGAGCTCACTCCGCTCCCCTTTTGGTCAGCAGTCCTGTCAGCACAAAGGTTTAACCCAGTGGTTCTCAACCTGTGGGTCCCCAGATGTTTTGGCCTTCAACTCCCAGGAATCCTAACAGCTGGTAAACTAGCTGGGATTTCTGGGAGTTGTAGGCCAAAACACCTGGGGACCCACAGGTTGAGAACCACTGGTTTAACCCTTTGCACCACCGGGGGCTGCAATGGACTTATTGAACATGAATACAAAGGTGGTGCAAGTTTTCAAAGCAGAATGGTAGAACCGTGCTCAAAATGTGTACTGTATATCAAATATTATTGCTCCCAATGACTTGAAGGGAAAGTGAGAGTACACATGTACATGACTCCAGTCTCTAGGTTTTTCTGCAGAGTACTTTTCCTCAACAAATGTCAGCACTTGTGGGTAGATGCAGCCACATGAAGGGTCGAGTGGCACAGTGAGTAAGTAATGTCCTTCGATAGGTCTCATTGTATTGCTGTCAGCTTCCCTATACTTCAGCTTATGCTGGAACTAATAGCCAGCTGGAATCAACATTCAGTTTGCAAATTACAGGTAGAAGGCATATATGGTTTATACCAGTGGTTCCCAACCTATGGTCTAAGAACTAAAATATGGTCCAACTGCATTTGCTTTGGATAAACCACATCGACTCTATAGTATTAAATACTAGCTTGGGGACCCGGCCCTGCCGGGATTATTTGAGAAAGGCATTGTGTGCCAAGGTTGGTCCTTATCAGATGTTTACGTGGCTTGCAGTGGTCTCAGGAAGTTAGTGAAGGTACTGCAAGTCCCATCGGCCATGGTCTGCCCTCCTTCAAACTGCACCAGGATGTAGAGTGGTTCTTGGGGGTTTTGTGTGCCAAGTTTGGTCTTGTTCTGTCATTGTTGGGAGCCACAAAGTGCTTTGGTCTGAAACTCCCACCATGGCTGATGGCCTCAGGCCTTTGCCTTATCCCCCTCTGGCAGTTTAGAGTGTCGGAATGTTCATGTTGGCTGGCCAATTAGAGGCTTTATGCAAATACTCCCTCACTGGCAACCAATCATGTTGTCAGAATGTAGAGGCCGGGAGCCAATCAGAATGCTGCCACATACATACTATTATTATTATTAATTTCGATTTGATAAACCGCCCTTCCTGAGGCTCAGGGCGGTTTACAACATATAAAAACAGCATATAGAGTAGCATATAAAACACATACATACAAACATACAAACATTCCGCTTTATTATATATAGAGAGAGAGAGAAGAGATTATTTTCTGTGAGTGAGCAGATGGCAACTACAGGATGGCATATGTTCTGTATCAGAAACTAGAGCTGATGTGGAATTTTCTGAATCAGCACCCCAAATAACCAAACCGAATCTAGTTGATCAAAAACTGATTCGTAGTTCTTGTGGTACTAATGTTAGAGAGTGGTCAAAGTGATCCCTGGTCAAAAAAGGTTGGGGACCACTGGTTTATAAGTTGAGTGTCACCTTAAACTAAACAGCTGAAAATATACAGTTGCAGCACACCGATTTCAAGAATTTTTAAACCGGCCACTGTATACACAATTCAACCCTAGAAAACTCTAGGAAAGCCACCTAGATGCCATAAGAGGCTTTCTATAAGAAAAACACATGGCTTTGAAAAGCGAATCACAGGTGTTGTACTTACTCTTCAAGAAAGTGCTGCTGGGGTCCAATAATAGAACCTGGCCGGCACATTCGTATCCAAGCAATGGCTTCCGAATGTGTAAATCTATAATGTTTCATTATATAACAGGATATCAGTGTTCCTGTTCTTCCTAGCCCAGCTGAAATAAAAGGGGGAAAGGATGTAAAAAAAATAAGCATAGGTATACTGATAAATATTTCATAAAATTGTTTCCTTGTATCACGTTTTACAAAAAGAACACCAGCAGAGTCTATTTTAAGCCTCACAGGTCTGTCACAGTGCAAACATCCTGCTATATCCCTCAGAGCCTTTCTAATGCCTGTCTTAACCTCTAGTAGCCTTTCTATTCTTGCCCAGATAATTTAGAACATATAGCCTCCTCGTTTTGTTGAACACCACCATATTGCTTTGCTGAAAAACTGAAGCCAAATGTCAAGGTAGAACTGTATGCATAGAAACAATTTATTAACTTCTCCTTTTCCTTTCAATGTATAGGATCATTTTTAACTATACAATAATTTTAACTATACAAGAATCACACTTCACTGGCTGCTACTATCAGGGCCCTGAGGATGCCACAAGATAGGGGGACTGATTTTACATTTATTCAGTTACATTTCTGTATTATTTTTACATTCAAGATTAAAATGTGATCAAAAATGCTTCAAGATGGACTTCTAAAGAAACTGCAACATTAGATAGGATTAAGATATAACTGACTGACTGACTGACTGATTTATTATTTCTGAGTCGCTCCACGTTGCTCTGGGCGACTCACATAGCAATTCAACAATTAAAAATATTAAAAATATTAAAAATTAGATTAAAATATTTAGGGGTTAAATGCAAGGGCCAGGCTCAGGTAGTTGAGTTCCTGGTTCTGCATTAGCCATGGGCTTTCCTAAATAGCCAGGTCTTTAGAGCGGTCAGGAACTGGGGCAGGTCGAGGAGGCTCTCTGGTCCGGTGGCATCGAGTTCCAGAAACGGGGGCCACAATGGAGAACGATCTCCGTCTCGTGGCCTCCAGGTGGGCCTCTTTCACGCCCGGGACGCAAAGGAGGTTCTTGTTTGCCGGCCGCGGTGTCCTTGAATAGGCAGGCATCAGCAAGCGGTCCTTTAAGTATGTTGGGCCCGGCCCCGTAGGGCTTTGAAAGCCAAGGTCAAGGTCTTATGTAAGGCTCTATACTCAACGGGCAGCCAGTGCAGGCGCTGCAGGGATGGTGTAATGTGGCATCTCATCGATGTTCCTGTGAGAAGCCTGGCGGCCGCGTTCTACACAATCTGGATCCTGCGGGTTAGTGACCGGGGCAGACCCACATATAAGGCGTTACAGTAATCCAGCCGTGATGTAACCGTGGCATGGATTACTGTAGCTAGCGCATCCGTCGGGAGGTAGGGGCGCCAGTTGTCTCGGATGCAGGTGGAAGAAGGCTCTTTTGCTCGTGGAGGCAACCTGGGCCTCCATCGACAATTTGGAGTCCAGGATAACACCAAGGCTCTTTACTGAGGGGACGGAATCAATGGTTCCCCTTCGAAGGGGCAGTGGGAAAGGTGGTTCTGGGCGGCCCGGCCATAAGATCTCCGTCTTTGATGGATTTATTTTGAATTTGTGGGCACGGAGCCATTTTGTTACTGCTTCCAGACCTCGAGTGAAACCGATGCGCCAGGCTCCAGCTTCAGGAGCTGAGTGTCATCGGCATATTGGTAGCACCCTAGGCCGAAGCTCCGGGCTATACCAGCCAAAGGCCGGACATAGATGTTGAACAACGTTGGTGATAATATGGCGATATTATAAGTGATATAGAAGGCCCTCATGAGAAAACACCTGGAGTTACGGAGATCAACAAAAAATCTTTGTTTACAGTTCAGAGCAGAAAATAGACATTGCAGGTCCGAGTGATTATGTGAGAAAGTTGGGGATAGATTTTGTGGGGGGAAACATGACTTCATGGGTGCCTATTAATTAGCAAGTTTGTTTACCTAAGAGTTAGTTCAGGCAATTAGCATTCAAGGGAGAAGCTAGGCCTGAGCTCTCTGGTTCTTGTTTCAAGTGAAATCTTGGTTTTGGAGTTAAGTTTCCTGGAAGTTTTCTATTTCCTTATTTTTATATTCCTGCCCAAGTTTTACTAAGTATATCTTTTGCTTGTGGGCTTATGCTGTATTCGTGACTTTCTGGCTATTCCTGGACTGTGTTCCCTTGGGATCTGCATGAGACATTTAGATTACTGTTTGGATTATCGTCTATTGTTAAGCCTTTTTGGATTATAACTCTTTCTTTATTCCTGATATTTTGCCTATACTTTTAATGTGTTTCTACAATAATCTGTTTGCTTATATTCTGGACTCTTGTGTGGTGCTGTGGTCATACGTGTTCCCGGGCCTGCAGTGCAATAGTCTGAGGGTGTCTATCTTTCAGTTAGTTGTATTTCAGTGTTTTCTAAAGTGCTTCAGCTCTAATGGTATCCTGACAAGTGCTCTGCATTTTCCGGTCCTGGTTTTGAGCCATGCATGCAATATACTATTGTCAGCTGCAACGCATCGTCTGACTTGTTCCAAGCTTCCTGGTGAGTTTCTGCCTTGATGTGCACTGCAGCATGCATGGGAGGTATAGGTTTCATGGACACCCCACACTTGAGCCAGCTTTGAACTGCATTATATATATGGTCTGTGTAGAAGAGTCCATTGTTTCCTTGGAATCCAGAAGGGAAGCCATGATTTTAAGTGTTGCAGGAACATAAAATTCATTGAAAGCAAGGTAACATTCAGCTATCACATCCATATGAATCTTGCTGTCGAATACTGTTATTACTGTTTCTTTCCCCAGCTTAACTTTTTGTGTTTTTTTCTCATTGGCAATTTATCCATTTCTGCAAATAGAAGACAATCCAGTCTTCTATTTTCAGATGGTCTTCTTCCAAAGTTGTACATATAGCAACCGAGCTGCAATTATCCTATAGTGCAATATTTTTTATTTTGTTTGTTTATTTGGAATTCCCTATATAATTAATTCAGACTCTAATTTTTATTCCCTTGCTTTTTTCAAGACCACCATATGTGGTAGAAAGTTTCTTCGTCTTCATTACATTTCCAATACTTTTTCCCCTTCCCTTATACATTTTAGCAAGTTTTGCTGGGGTCAGGGGCCACCTGTTCATCATTTTATAACTATTTTCTCTAAGGTTATAACATAAAATGTTCTTTAAATCAGTGTTTCCCAACCAGTGTGCCGTGAGCGATCATCAGGTGTGCCATGGGAAATTGGAATCTGCAATACCCTTTCAGTACTTTCTGTTGGTAATGAGAGTTCAATATGCCAAGTTTGGTTCAATTCCATTGTTGCAAGAGTTCAGGATGCTCTTTGATTGTGTGTTAACAATAAATTGAACTGAAACAAGATCATAGTTTAAAGCTAAAATTTGCTGATCTTCCTTTGGACAGTTTTTGGTTATCTGCTGCCAGGGAGTTCCCCATTCTGGCCAACAAAGCTATTTTGACTTTGCTCCCGTTTTCAACCACATATCTATGTGAGATGAGCTTCTCTAGCTTGATAAAAACTAAACACACAAAGAGACTGACAGCTGTTGAGCAAAACCTTTGTGTGTGTCTTTCTGCCAGGATATCTATGTTGTGTTCATCGAAACAGGCCCAGGTTTCACACTGAGTGTATAAATACATTTAAAAACATATTAACTATATGTATTACTGTGTTAGTGTGTCATTTTGGTTGGTGGTGTGCCCCAGGATTTTGTAAATGTAAAAAGTGTACTGCGGCTCAAAAAAGGTTGAAAAACACTGCTTTAAATCAATAGTCCCCATTTATCTAATTCTATGTTGTATCTGACATTTTGTGCCCATTTAATCGTACATTCCTTTATAAGTTTGGGTTCAATTTCCATTTTCAGTGAGACTTTATATATTTTTTCCAGTAAGGTGTTCTTGTTTAGTAGATAATTCTTTTTCAAACCAGCTTAACATTTTGAGAAATATCTTCCGATGAAATGTGTCTTCTGAAAAATGGTCAGCTCAGGAAGCTGACATGGAAAGAGTTTACGCAGACATCACCAAAAAGGATGCTTAACATTTCTGTCCTGAATGGCCTCACGTGATGTTAGTTAGAGGACTAAGGAGTGCACATGAGAATGTTAAAATATTCCTGTAAATATTCCCCTACATTTGCTCCTAACATTCATCACTGAGATAGCTATTTAGGTGATCCTATTTGTAGTTAGCTTCAGGACTGCATTCACTCACCCAGCTAATGCATCCTTGTTCCAGGGGAAATATTGATGTTTATTAATTTACTTTTTCAATAGACTTTGCAAAGAGATAAGAGGAATGTAATGGGGCTACAATATAGACTGGTTCTGGACCGTACAAGACAGAATTACCGGATTCCAAAACAGAAAATTTAACAAAAATGATTTTTTTGCTTTTATTTATATATTTTTTTTTTATTTACCCTATTTATATCCCGCCTTTCTCAACCCCGAAGGGGACTCAAGGCGGCTTTACAAATAGGCAACTATTCAATGCCTTGAAACAACATACAATTAAAATAAACATTTCAGTTAAAGATTTAAATTTACAGTACATGAAAACATTTAAAACATTGCATTCACTATTAAAATCATGCCATCCACAATCGTAATCCGGGGCCGTTCCAATAATCATTGCACATACTGTATTCTTTATCTATTATTGCACTACAGTTATTCTCCAAAGGCATGATGGAATGCTCTTCCTCCCGACACCCGGGCTTTGCGAAATTTGGATACCTTTCGCAGAGCCTGTAAGACCTACCGTGTTTCCCCGAAAGTATGACACCCCCGATTGTAAGACGTATCGGGGGTGTCAGAGGGGTCGGCTTATATAAGCCGTACCCGAAAGTAAGACGTGCCTCGGGCGGCATGGCGTGGCTTCTTGGCTGGGCGACGAGGCTCCCAGAGGGGCTCAAAGGGGCCGGGAATCCTCCTCCTCTTCCTCCTCTTCTTTCCAGCGGCGCCTTCCATCCTCCCTCTTCCTCCCAGCAGCGCCTTCTCCCTCGCCGGTTCCGCCCCCTCCCTTCAATGAAGAGAGGAGGGGCGGAGCCGCCGCCGGCGAGAGGGAAGAAAGCGCCGGCGGAAGTCCCGCCCG
Organism: Anolis apletophallus; assembly: GCA_030556195.1. Lineage (NCBI taxonomy): Eukaryota > Metazoa > Chordata > Lepidosauria > Squamata > Anolidae > Anolis > Anolis apletophallus. The sequence continues at coordinate 126,217,885 of JARBWK010000005.1, forward strand.
CACGGCGGCTCAGGCGTCTTGCCCCGCTCGTCCGCGTTCCAAACGGGGAGCCGGGCGGTGGCGCGCCTGAGTCGCCCTGGGGCAGGACTTCCGCCGGCGCCTCTCTCGCGGATCCGCCCTCCTCCCTTCACTGAAGGGAAGACGGCCGGAGCCGCCGCCGCGAGAGGGAGAAGGTGCGGCGGAAGTCCCGCCCGCACGGCGGCTCAGGCGCTTTCCGCGCCGCCCGGCTTGCCCCCGCTCGCGTTAGCGGGCGAACCGGACGGCGGGCGGCGAAAGCGCCTGAGCCGCCGTCTTGGGATCGGACGCCGCCGCCTCCCTCTCGCGGCGGCGGCTCGCCTCTTCCCCTTCAGTGAAGGGAGGGGCGGATCCGGCGGGAGAGGCGCCAGCGAAGTCCCGCCCCAGGGCAACTCAGGCGCTCGCCACCGCCCGCCTCCCGTTGAGCGCGGACGAGCGGCAAGACGCCTGAGCCGCCGTCTGGCGGGACTCCCGCCGGGCGCTCTCCCCGCTCGGCGGCGGCTCCGCCTCCTCCCTTCACTGAAGGGAAGGGGCGGAACCGGCGAGAGGGAGAAGGAGCTGCTGGGAGGAAGAGGAGGATGGAAGGCGCCGCTGGAAAGAAGAGGAGGAAGAGGAGGAGGATTCCGGCCCTTTTGAGCCCTCTCTGGGAGCCTCTCTCGTCGCCCAGCCAAGAAGCCATGCCATGCTGCCTGACGGGTAAGTCTTACTTTTAAGCCTTACTTTCGGGGTACCGTCGGCTAATGTAAAGCCGTGCCCGAGTAAGCCGTGAGTGGGATTTTGGGGTCAAAAGAAAGTAAGACGCTGTCTTACTTTCGGGGAAACACGGTATTTGTTCTGGCAAGCTTTCGAGTTAAACTGAAATTTTAATCTGTATTGTTTTATTGTGTACTGTTTTATGCCAAAAAAAATTGTAAACCGCCCCGAGTCTCTGGGAGTGGCGGTGTAGAAATCAAATAAATAAATAAATAAATAAAAATGATCCCAAAGCCAAGTTTTCACTTTCCTTCTAAAGGCCAGGAGGGAGTGGGCTGATCTAATGTCACTGGGGAGGGAGTTCCACAGCCGAGGGGACACCACTGAGAAGGCCCCGTCTCTCGTCCCCACGAGATGGTTCGTAGGGGGAGATACGTTTGAACAGGTAAGCTGGGCCAGAACTGTTTAGTGCTTTATAGGCACAAAACCTATGGGTCCCCAGATGTTTTGGCCTTCAATTCTCAAAAATCCTAACAGCTGGTAAACTGGCTGGGATTTCTGGGAGTTGTAGGCCAAAACACCTGGGGACCCAGAGATTGAGAACCACTGCCCTTAACGGTTTTAGAGAACCAAATTAGAAAGACCTGGTAAGGAAAAAGAGGAAAGCACTACCCTTTTTTATCTCAAAGGAGATCATATCATTTTAATAAATTGCTTATTTATAGGAACTCTGGAGAGCATCATGGAGAAATTGCAAAATCACTGTCAACCCACAAGCAAAAGGATGCAATGCTCTATGTTTATACAGTTTAAAAAATCATTATGAGAAAAAGAAGAGAGAAGCAATAGCATCACACAGTGGAATAAAAAAGAGTCTGCATAAAATATAACAGGAACCAACAGAAAAATTCACTCTAAATTCAGAGTGGAAGTTTGTAGAATTTGGACTATATCATTTCGAACAACATTAAGATCTGGGGATGTGATTTTCAAACCTGGCTGCATCTTCCTCCTTAAACCAGCACACAGACTTAAAAAATGTACCTTTGCAGTGAACAGCAATGGCCCCTTCTGCTTCCTCACAGATACTCAAGAACTGCCGTAGTATACTATCACTTGGCGTGCTTCCATCAATGAAGAATAAGTCATAGTGCTCAAACCCACCGTCTGTGAAACGCTTTGCCTCATAAATCTTTTTGTTGAGTCTTATTACTGTGGTTATGTTGTGTTTTCTGAAATATGGGAAATAAGCTTCGGGTGCATGGAGAGGGTAGCCTATAACAAAGAGAGTAAGAATAATTGGGCGTTTAAATATAATCTAGAGAAAACAAACTATTCACAAAAAATATTTACAGCAATATACTTTAAAATAGTATTATTTAAGAATCAACATACAGTCAGCTTCAAATCTGTGAGTAATCAAATCTTCAAAATTCAAAATGACAAATGTAGAAGGATGTCTGTACAACTCATTTAATCACATCCTTTCAAAGAACATAAAATACTAAAAAGTCTGCCCAAGTGTGCAAAGCGCAAAGCTATGGAGACAATAGATTGTAATCACAGTCACAACTCATGAATGATTCTAAGTACTGGAATGATAACAGTAATAAAAGGTCAGACTCTTTTCTTTTCATTGATTGAAGACCTGACTCATTGGGATACAACTAAAGGAAGTGCTGTTGTTTTCAGATCAGGCAATCTCTGGCATTACTTTGCGAACGAAGATTCTTAGGAAGAACTCATCCCACGCTTTTTACAAGCGCGTTGATGACTAAAAAGGCCAATCCAAGATAGGCAAGTCCGGCAGCAGAAAACACAGCAGAAAGTCTCCTTGGGTGATGTTGTTTCCAAGTTGCGGTTCTTTCTGCGTTGTAGTTTCTCTTCGAGACCCGTTTGGCGTGTCTTCTCGAAAGAGGCCGCAGCATCGATGTGAGGCCAGGGTGGACCATTGTTGATCAATCTAGCCGAGACTGAGGTGTTGTTTCAGGGAGTCCTTATATCTCTTTTTTGGGGTGCCTCTCTTGTGCTGACCCATGGCGAGTTCACCATAGAGTAGTATCTTAGGGAGGTGGTGGTCCTCCATCCTAGAGACGTGCCCTGTCCAACGCAGTTGTGTTTTCAATAGCATGGCCTCAATGCTGGTGATCCCTGCTTGCTCAAGGACAGCAACATTCATCACATAGTCAGTCCAGTGTATATTTAGGATTGTGTGAAGACAGCGCTGATGAAAGCGTTCAAGGAATCGTAGGTGTTGGCGTTAGGTGACCCATGTTTCAGACCCGTATAGAAAAATAGACAGTACGATAGCTCTGTACACACTGATTTTAGTGATTTGCCTCAGGTGCTTGTTGCTACAGACGCTTTTGTGAAGCCTTCCAAATGCACTATATGCCTTTGCTAATCTGTGATCTATCTCTTTATCAATCTTGGCATCTGAAGAGATGATGCTTCCCAGGTAGGTGAACTGCTGAACGGACTTAAGCACAGATTTGCCTGTCTCATTGGGATACAACTAAAGGAAGTGCCGTTGTTTTCAGATCAGGCAATACAGTACATCCAAACCATGAACTTGTGTCTTCAAAACGAGTATAGCTCCACCCAGCACTGACTGACTCTTTATTATCTGATCTACCTTATTCCTCAATGTCGCTTTCTATATTGCTCCTCAACCTTTTGTTTTAAGTAGCTTCACAGAGATGAGTGACCACTTGGCTTATGTCTGGAAAAAAATGTGCCTTTAAAAAAGTATTCTTCAATAAAAATATTCACAATTGTGAATAAGTGACTACTGAAGAAATAATTGAATGTTCTGGACTTGAAACATTTTTGATCGCAATTGTGTTTCAGATGCTGGGAGACTACATATCCGCACAAAAATTTGCAACAATTAGAAATTTTGACCATTCAAAAAGATCTTGATTTGCCCTTTTAGGTGTCCAGTTTTCACTGAAAGAGTTTCTGTAGGGAGACAAATCATTGAGATGCACACAGAGCAGAAGATGCTCCTTCACTGGTACGCCATACTTAGATCTTGTATACAGACTTAAATGAAAACACAGCTTTTAGGAACCAAAACTGGAGGGTGCATGAACTTTCCTATGTATTCATTCGTTCTTTTCATCTCAGGACAATTCCCATTCCTATTCCCATCCCGCCCCCTACCAAAAATATGGAACTGGGATAATCCAAAGCTTGTAAAAGGTTCTTATTGAAAGATGCATGCATAAAACAATTTCATTTTTGGGCTTGGTGAAATGTTTAAACATAGGCACAATTACTGTTTTCAGCTTTCTGTACACAAGCCAGGGCCTCTGTAGGCAAGGCACCTTCATATACCTACCAACATAACATAAATAAATGCATTCCCATATATGACCACATATACCCCAAGCATATGACCTGACTGGTTAAATACATGAGCTTTTGTGATCTCAGTCAAAAGCTAGTCATATTAAACTTAAACAAAACCAACAAAGCAAGGTAGAAAAATACATACCATTATCAATCTTGGTCTTTGGATGTGGTCCGCTAAATGCTAAAAATTTTCCTGGGACAATCCAGTTGAAGTCACCATTTTCTACTCGCTATTAAAAATAAAAGCGAAAGCATTTTCTTTTTTTAAAAGATGTTTAAAAACCATGTTCAAACCATTTTAAAAAAATTAGATGCTGTTTTCTGTATCATAAAATATATTAATACAATACAAATCTGGTTTTTGGCCAGAGCTCCTTTAGAATCATACACACATCCCTTCCAATTTGGTGAAACTTTACATCCAAGACATTTTTGCTGACTCGAAAAGATGTGCTTGAATTATCTGCTAACAATTACTTTATTTACAATACTGACAAAGGCTATGTTAGTCTGCTACATAATTAATGCTTGCAAAACTAATCTTTAAGGGAAGCTAAAATTAAGACCAATTAGCTTTGATATTTTTTTCCCCCTGCACAAGTAAAACTGTTGTCAGGCCAACTATTGCTCCCGTGAATCATCCCCTTATTATGGCAAGCATCCTACTATGGAAAATAGATGTGTGCCAGCTGAAATGATTGGGTGAGATCCAATATAAGTTCTCCATTCATGGAAAAAGCATTCTCTTATAAGACAGATTGTTCTTTGCTCTCCAAGCATGAACATAGCAACTGCACCAGATCCCACACACATGTAATAGTTTTTGTTTTCAGATTTAGATATTGTGAGTATACACAATTATGGACTAAAGATTTATTGATGTGAATTTTTAAGAGCATACTTTTGGAAATGTTATGTATGCGGTTATGCAAAATATACAAACAATAGTGTTTTGGAAGCACTTGTATCAATCTAGTATATTGTAGCTCCATTAAATATGCAATCCTGAGCAAAATATGAATTGTGAAAAATGAAATGTTGTGTACCTTTGGCATACATTTAAATAGTTGTAACATTTTTCCAGGAAACAGGAACCTTTTCATATTTCCTGTATCAAGAACTCAGAGATCTGTTCTGTGCCGTTTCATCTCCGCACAGCTTTTCACTTTAAAAATTACATTCAACTTCAAAAACAACCAGAGGTCCAATTTGCTTACTCTGACATGAATAAAGATCAGAAATTATCAAATGCTCAACCTAATTAAGGGGTCAGACTGCAGATTATTTTAGTGGATAATGTTCTGACCAACACATTTTAATATCTATTTTCACAGATTTTAATCAAGTGTCATTTGGAAACCAAGCTTCAGACTCTGCGAGGATTTGTAAAAAACATGTTTTAGACTTGGTGTGGACATGTTTTAAATAGGAAGTCAATTATGTTGGTTGTATATAGTGAACTTTCTGCTTTTAATGTGTTGAACTTCTAGTTTTGATGTTACAAAAGTTTTAAAGTTTTAATGTTGCAAACTTCTGGTTTGTGACTGTGATAAATAAATTCATTCATTCAACCTATTGCGGACCCATTCTGTCCCAGAAGAGTCTCTTAATGGGAAGGACTACTAACTAATTGTGCCCCTGGTGGAGCAGTGGTTAAACCGCTGAGCTGCTGAATTTGCTGACCAAAAGGTCAGCAGTTCTAATCTGAGGAGCGGGGTGAGCTCCCGCTGTTAGCCCCAGCTTCTGCCAACCTAGCAGTTTGGAAACATGGGAAAGTAACAGCGGTCCATGCAGTCATGCCGGCCACATGACCTTGGAGGCGTCTATGGACAACGCTGGCTCTACGGTTTAGAAATGGATATGAACACCATCCCCCAAACGCCTGTTGGAACAATAATGTCTTGCATGCCTTTCGAAAAGCCAGCAAACTTGAAAGAGCACAGATTTCAGAGGGCAATGCGTTCCACAGGGTAGGAGCTATGATAGAAAAAGCCCTCCTCCGTGATGTAGTGAGATGGTAACTCTTAGGACTTGGGACCACCAGGAGGTTTTCTGTCTCCGAGCGCAGGAGTCTAGTGGGACAGTATGGGATGAGGCGGTCCCTTAGGTACACTGGCCCCAGACCATTCAAGGCCTTAAAGGTCAATACCAGCACTTTGAAGGTAATCCGGCATTACACTGGGAGCCAGTGCAGTTTGCGCAAGATGGGAGTGATGTGGCAACTCATTGGAACACCTGCCAGCAGCCGAACTGCCGCGTTCTGCACCAGCTTAAGTTTCTGGATCACCGACAGAGGCAGGCCAATGTAAAGAGCGTTACAGTAGTCTAACCTTGAGATGACCGTAGCTTGGACCACTGTGGCCAGGTTGTGACGAGACAAATAGGGGGCCACCTTCTTGCCTGGCGTAGATGAAAAAACGCTACTCTACTGACGGTGTAGACATGTGTCTCCATCAACAGTTGAGAGTCAAGTGTGACACCAAGACTTTTTACTGATGACGACAGATATAGCATCACACCGTCCAGGGTTGGAAGCTGGATCTCCCTACCGCCCGGATGACCAAGCCACAGGATCTCCATCTTTGCCGGATTAACCTTCAACCTACTGGCTCGCAGCCATCCAGTAACGGCTTCAAGGCAGCGATGGAAATTATCGGGTACGGATTCGGGCCGGCCCTCCATTCCCAGAATGAGCTGGGTGTCATCAGCATATTGGTGACACTCCAGCTCAAAGCTACGTACCAGTCGAGCAAGTGGTCGGACATATATGTTAAATAACAGAGGGGAGAGGACTGCCCCCTGGGGGATCCCACAAAGTAGATGGGAACCCCCGGAGACAACCTCACCTCTCCTCACTCTCTGTAGCTGGTTCCGGAGGAAGGAAGACAGCCAATTCAGAACTGTCCCCATCACCCCGGCCCCAACAATATAATCTGTAGCTGGGTGTTAGATCATATTTTTGGAATACAATGCCACTGTTATGCTGGAGTTGTTTTGATATCAAGTCATGTTTTTATTTCCACTTAGTCCTTCTATTGTACCCTATTTTCACAGTGGATCGATAGTCAAAACAAGTGATTGAGAAGTGTGAAGTAGCTTTTTGCTCTCCAGCTACATTATTTTGGTCTGGATACAAGATGATGCTTGATCATTACAAAATTAAATAGAATAAAATGATATTATGATTCTCAGATTGTACGAATGGAGATGTACAAGCCATTACTTTTAAATCAAAGTAAAAGACTGCATGGAAAAGATGAGCAATTTGTTTCTAGCAATTTCGCTCAAAGTTAAAACGAAGGACAGAAATCCCTTTAAATTCCGGATTCTTAATCAAGTTACCACAAAAGTTAATATTTAACATGCAGTGTAAGGGTTTCATATAGTACAATAATTACTAGTTAATCCACCCATTTAAGCCTATGGCTAGGGAAACGTGACTGGGCTTGTACGAAGCAGCCTCTTCAAACAATGACGCTTTACATATAGAATGTATAGAATGCCATGCAAGCTAAACGGAAGTGGCATTACCTGCCCAATAAAAAGACAAAAAGCAAAATGCCTGGCAATGCAACCACTCTTAATTCGGAATAAGACAAATATCACAAGCTTGATAAGCTTGGCAAGCTAAACGTTTTCTTAGTACTGGTCATCTGTGGAAAAGATACATTTTTTGAACAAAGGTATTTTTATGTTGAAAGCTTTCATGGCCGGAATCACTGAGTTGCTGTGAGTTTTCTGGGCTGAATGGCCAGACTCCAGAAGCATTCTCTCCTGACGTTTCACCCACATCTATGGCAGGCATCCTCAGAGGTTGGGATGTCTGTTGGAAACTAGGCAAGTGGGGGTTATTAATCTGTGGAATGTCCAGGGTGGAAGAAAGAACTATTGTCTGCTTAAGGCAAGTGTGAATGTTACACATGACCACCTTGATTAGCATTGAATAGCCTTGCAGTTGCAAAGCCTGGCTGGTTGATGCCTGGGGAAATCCATTGTTGGGAGGTGTTTGTTGCCCTGATTCAGACATGTAGCTGGGGGGGTGGCTTGAGGGGCTTCATTCCCCCCCCCCCCAATTATCAGGGTGGACCGCGAGAAGGACTTCCTGTTACGTTATTTAAACGGTTATGCTTATTCATATCATGATCTGATCTCCATGCTCAATATATCCCATATGCATGGGGGTATTGGGATAACAATACAAAAGGTTTGCTAGGGTAGACCCTCTCTCACTCAGACTCAGCCCCCCCCCCCCGGAAGCAAACTCAGCCCTTCCCGGATCAAAATCCTGGCTACAGTCCTGCCCTGATTGATTCTTGTCAGGAATTCTTCTGCTTTTTGAGTGTTGGTCTTTATTTGCTTTCCTGATTTTAGAGTTTTTAAAAATCTTGATATCCAGATTTTGTTCATTTTCATGGTTTACTCTTTTCTGTTGAAATTGAATACTCCACCACAGACATCAGAAAAAGCTGCAAGACCAAGAACAAGTCACGAGAGCAAAGACAAAGCTCCACCCAGAGGAAAAGTGTTTTTACCATACATCAAGGGGGGGTTGTTGTTTGCTTGTTTGTTAGACTGTGTATCTGTTTTTATCTCTCTTTTTTTGGGAAACTAATAAAAACTATTTTTTAAAAAAGGGAACCATTGACAGCATAGGGAAGCCGATGAAGAAACACAACCTACAAACTATCTACAGTCCCACTAAGAAAAGTCAGCACTAAGAAAATCCAACAATTGTTACATTCAGCTAAGAACAAGAGGGATCCTCTCACCTCTGCAGGAGTCTAGCGTATACCATGCAGCTATGGACAAGTCTACATAGGGACCACCAAACACAGCATTGCCCAAACACGAATCAAGGAACATGAAAGGCACTGCAGACTAATTCAACCTGAGAAGTCAGCCATAGCAGAGCACCTGATGAACCAACCTTCACACATATTATTATTTGAGGACGCAGAAATGCTGGACCACTCTCACAACCACCATGTCAGGCTACACAGAGAAGTCATTGAAATCCACAAGCAAGTGGACAATTTCAACAGAAATGAGGAAACCATGAAAATAAACAAAATCTGGCTACCAGTATTAAAACACTCTAAAATTAAAACAGTAAATAAAGAACAACACTCAAAAAGCAGCGGAATTCCAGACAAGAATCAATCAGGGCCAGCTAACACCTCCCAAGAAAGGATTCCCCCAGGCAGCAACCAGCCAGGATTTGGAGCTGCAAGGCCATTAAATGCTAATAAAGCTGGCCAATTACAACATTACAACATTTGCACTTGCTCCAGGCAGACAAGAATTGTTTCTCCCATCCTGGACACACAGATATATAAGCCTCACTTGCTTTGTTTCCAACAGACCCCTCAAACTCCAACCATCACCCAAGTTTCTTGCCTAGTTTCCAACAGACCCTTGAACCTCTGAGGATGCCCTCAGCCCATCTAGATTGTGGGTGAAACCCCCATCAGTAACTAGAGAATGCTTCTGGAACATGGACCCTCTGGGTGAAGAAATATTTCCATACAGCCCAGAAAACCCACCTCTTAGGCGCGTCAAGGCTGAAAAGACCACAGCAACCTGGTTTCAAATATACTTTACCTTTTGTTCATTTATTCCTAATATTATTCCTAAAAAGGGACATTTACAGCATTAAATGCACAATTTATCTTCTGATCACATGAGGTAGCATTCAAATGAACACCTTTCGAAACATCTGTGCTATCATTTTTTATTATAAAGAAACTGCATATCAACAAAGACAGTAGCAGCAATGTACACTATATAACATCTCCAGTCTAGCAGAAGTTCAAGCTACTTAGCAAAAGAGATGCAGCCGTGTATAATAAATGTTAATGTTGAATTCAGGTAAGAACATTAATGCAAACCAACCTCATAGTGCTCATACTCATCTGCATCAAATGTCTTGAAGTCCACAAATCCATGCTGTAAGGCCTAGAAAGAAAGTTTTCATAAAATAATGCGTTACCATACAGTATAAAGAGTCACCTGCCACTTTTTTTATCTTCAGAGACCCCCTTAAACTGAACAGGATTCAGTTGAAACTACCACCTTCTAGAAGTGATGCTGTGTGTTTGAGTCATGATCTGTTTTGTATTCTTGCCGCAGTAATTACCTTTTTTATTCCTTGTAGGCAATCCAAAATAGTAAGATTGAATGTAGAGTTTCCAAATGAGGCGTCCCTGCAAATAGAGAACATTCACATAGGTCAATTAAAAATATACATATTTATTTATTTAGCGTGTCAGAAGCAAATTGTGAATATAGTTATCTATATAAATAAAAATGTAATGTTCGTTTGTGGGATTAACATAACTCAAAAAACCACTGGACTAATTGACACAAAATTTGGACACCACATCCCTAAAAGACCAAAGAGCGACCATCACTCATAAACCCTTCCCAAAAAATAGTGGAAAGGACTTTAAAACCCCAAAAAGCTAAATGACAATACAGCGCATGTGCGAAAATGACAGCTCCTAGCATCCCCTAGACCAGGCCCTTTAGGGGAGGAGGATGCTCCTAATGCACTGCTTCCAAGCTGCAAGCTTGATTCTCCTTGGATTTCTTTGACAGCATCCCAATCCGTACATATTTCCTATTTCCTATTCCTGGGCTCCATCTCCCAGCAATCTTCCAGATAGATAAGATATATAGATTAGAGATAGATAGTAGGTAGATAGATAGATCAATCAGGAGGACTGTTGGGAGTTACAGTCCAAGAATAGGTAATATAGAGAAGGAAGAAAGGAGAGAAAGAAAAAGCGAGGAGAAGGAAGACGTAGAGAAGGAAAGAAAAAAAAGAAGGAAGAAAAGAGGGAGGGAGAATGAAGGAATGAGAGAAAGAAACAAGAGAAAGAGGGAGGGAAGGTGGGCTACAGCAACATGTGGCGGTTACAGCTAGTAATGTATAAAAAAACCCACAAAGTGAAAAACTTGGCATTGTGCTAAATTTCCTTTGACCAGAAGCCGGCCTCTTCAAGTGCCTCTGGTGTTGCTGTCAGAAGGTCCTCCATTGTGCAAGTGGCAGGGCTCAGACTGCATTGTAGTAGGTGGTCTTAGGTTTCCTCTTCTCCACACTCCACATAGCCCCATTTCTTAAATTTGACTCTGCAAATCGTAGTGCCAGAGCAGTTTGTTCAGCGCCTTCCAAGTCGCCCAAGTCTTCTGTGTGTCCAGGGAGGATACTCTCATCTTTCTCCCCTTTCTTCCTTCCTTCCCTCCCTTTTTTCATCCTTCCTTCCCTTTTTTCTTTCCTTCTCTCCTTCCTTCTTTCCTTCCCCTCCTTTTCTTTCTCTCATTTCTTCCTTCTCTACATTACCTATTCTTGGACTGTAATTCCCAACAGTCCTCCTGATTGATCTATTTACCTATTATCTATCTCTATCTAATCCATATATTTTATCTATCTGGAAGATTGCTGGGAGATGCAGTCCAGGAATAGGAAATAGGAAATATGTACGGATTGGGATGCTGTCAAAGAAATCCAAGGAGAATCAAGCTTGCAGCCTGGAAGCGGTACATTAGGAGCATCCTCCTCCCCTAAAGGGCCTGGTCTAGGGGATGCTGCAAGCTGTCGTTTTCACACATGCGCTGTATTGTCATTTAGCTTTTTGGGGTTTTTAAGTCCTTTCCGCTATTTTTTGGCAAGGGTTTATGAGTCATGGTCACTCGTTGGTCTTTTAGGGATGTGGTGTCCAAATTTTGTGTCAATTAGTCCAGTGGTTTTTGAGTTATGTTAATCTCACAAACAAACATTTTTATTTATGGACTTAAAATCCTTGAATTGCATATTTATATTGACACATTTCTTCTCAACTAAGCCGATGAGTTCCGAAATAGAAGCAATTGAACTTTTCATGTAACAAAGTCTTGTGCTTCTGGATATTTCTATTGGAGGTTCATGCTTATCAAAGCATCCTATAGCCATAGCTCAAATGCACATTTATTAGAACTATGTTTAAAAACAGTACTCTTTGACTAGAATGGGTGTGCAAAGTGTGGTGTATAGTGGGTCAAGTAGGATGGAAATCATGCCCCCCATTTTATTTTAAAACATATAAACACATCCCCATGTCCTCTAGGGCAGTGTTTCCCAACCTTTTTTGAGCCGCGGCACACTTTTTACATTTACCAAATCCTGGGGCACACCACCAACCAAAATGACACAAAATGACACTCTAACACAGCAATACATAGAGTTAATATGTTTTTAAATGTATTTATACACTCAGTGTGAAACCTGGGCCTGTTTCAATGAACACAACATAGATATCCCGGCAGGAATGGCAGAAAGACACGAACTTCCCACACAGAACTCCCACAAACAAGAGAAAAAGCTAGAAGAGTGTGCTGTACATTGACCTTGAGAGTTGGAGATGTAGTTCACCTATATCCATAGAGCACTGTGGACTCAAACAATGTTAGATCAGGACCAAACTTGGCATGAATAAATATGCCCAAATATGAACACAGATGGAGTTTGGGGGAAATAGACCTTGACATTTGGGAGTTACAGTTTTTAACTTAAATGAATGCGTATGATGTTTAATGTAATTGTATTTTAATGTATTTTAATGTTGAATGTTTCTGGGGTTTTATATTGTGTTTTACTGTGTGGGCATCAAATTGTGCCTTTTTGTAAGCCGCTCTGAGTCCCCCCTCGGGGATTGAGAAGAGCGGGGTAAAATGCTGGAAATAAATAAATAAATACAGTTTCTGGGATTTATAGTTAACACACAATCAAAGAGCATCCTGAACTCTTGCAACAATGGAATTGAACCAAACTTGGCCTATTGTACTCTCATTACCAACAGAAAGTACTGAAAGGGTTTGCTTGGGAATTGACCTTGAGTTTGGAAGTTGTAGTTCACCTACATCCAGGGAGCACTGTGGACCCAAATAATGATGGATCTGGATCACACTTGGCATGAATACTCAATATGCCCAACTATGAACACACATGGAGTGCCTTTATCAAGGTAGGTTTCTTAGGGTTTTCATACTTCAACACACTAGACTCTCCCCCCCCCCTCCTGGAGGTTCCAATTTCCCACGGCACACCTGATGATTGCTCTCGGCACACTAGTGTGCCCCGGCACACTGGTTGAGAAACACTGCTCTAGGGAATGTAGGGGAGCAATGTTGCTATGTTTTTGGGAGGGGAGGTGGCTGGACTGCTTTAGGCACTTCCGGCTTTTTAAAACACTACCTCCTTACAACAACAGTACTAGTATGTGTCACTAACATCCAGAATAGTTGAGGCTGTGTCATATTTTATAGGACCCTTGCTGTTAACTAAAATGTAACCAAATGTAGTAATTTCCTACTGTTTACTTCATGCAATGAAGCAATTGTGAATTGCCTGAGAATACAAGGGACAGTTTTCCTCCAAAACATCCAGAAATCAATTTTTTTTACTGTTCCAGAGATTTCATTACTAGTTTCATATCCTCCTTCATTCCTGTAGGGACAATAGTCATTTATTCACTCTGCTTGAAAGGTCTGATTTGGTCACCTAATACTGTTACCTGGATGCCAAATCAATGTTTTATTTTGTAGAGTGAGATTTTATACTCAGTGGATGAGTCTTTATTCTTACTAACAACTTCTCAAACTTGCAAAAAGATGAATAAAAGGTTTTTCTCTCCAAAAGTCTCTACACCAAGGCTTCTAGCATTAGAAAAACATACAAGCAATTATTTAGTTGCTCAGAGGCAGAAATAAAATATTTTCAAAAATTAGGAAGAGGAATAGTACAAAGAAAAGAAATAGAGAAGATGTATTTAGGTTTTCTTCCAAACCAATCTTTTTCTGTTAGGAACTGATAGTGACAGTCCCCTGAAATCCTTATTTTTTAAAAGAAAACATGACATTTGAACACTTTGCAATTGAAAACTACAGACACCCCCCAAAAAACACGAAGGCACAGCCACAACCCCCAAACACTTCTGCTTTCATTGAAGTTCCTCTCAAAATGGAAACATGATGTTATGGAGGTATAGCTCAGCAGGAGGTCAAAGGAGCATTAGCCCTTCCTTTGTGTAGGGGCCCATTCCTGTGTAACAAATGGCTTCTATGGTATAAATATGAAGAAAAGGAGCCCTCGGTGGCACATTGGGTTAAACCGCTGAGCTGCTGAACTTCCTGACCGAAAGGTTGGCGGTTCAAATCCTGGGAGCAGGGTGAGCTCCCGCTATTAGCCCCAGCTTCTGCCAGCTTAGCAGTTTGAAAACATGCAAATTGAAAGCATGCCCAATACATGCCACTTCAGTGGTAAGGTAATGGCGCACCATGCAGTCATGCTAGCCACATGACTTAGGAGGCATCTAAGGACAATGCTTGCTCTTCAGCTTAGAAATGGAGATGAGCACCACCCCCCAGAGTTGGACATGACTAGACTTAATGTAAAAGAAACCTTTACCTATGAAAAAAAAATCCCCTAAGGAGATTGTATATTTAGAATATGTAATATCTATAGAAGAAAATGTAGGTAGATAAAAAAAACTCCTATGTGACCTAGTGAACTCCCATAAAAGGGGTGTAACTACATAAATTATTTTATATACCATATGAAAACTTATACAGCTGCATACTTATTCTGGAGCCATTATGGTGTAGTGGTTTGATTGTTGGACTAGGATTCTGGGAGACAAGGATTCAAACCCCTTTTCAGCCATGGAAATCCACTGGGTGACTTTGGTCATGTTGTGACCTTGTGCAGCACTTCTGCAGTTTTACAGTATAGCAAATCTCATTGCAATAAATCTTGTCAAGAAAACCCTAGGACAGGGTCATCATAAATCACTCGGTTTGAAGGCACAAAACAAAAATATTATGTAAAGTTTCTGAAAATCCTGGGTTAAGAGATTCTTAAGGGGGAATACAGATGTTGATCTGTCAACTGAATACTGTTTACAAATTTAGTTCAGGTAACAAAAATGCAAACTCCTCCAATAGAGGACACCACCATTGGTCGGCATAGGAGGGGAAGAGGAGGCAACTCTAGCCAGTCCAATGGCGTCGCTGTCCTTTCGCACCACATTTGTTGAGGTTTGCTGTAGTGCTGGCGCCCGGCGGCCATCTTGGCCTTTGGTCGGCTTGGCCTTTTTCCTTTTTTTCTTGAGGAGGCCGCTCTCTGGTTCAGCTGAGGGCAAGGCTGGACATCCCACAGAAGGTAAGAGGCTCGGATCGAGCAACGGTGCCTGGGAGGGCAGCAGCGGCTTTTCGTAAAGGGCTACCTTCAGCCTCGCCTCCCGGTTCTTCTTCGTCTGGGGAGTAAAGGCTTGGCAGATCACACATGCATGAGTCAAGTGCCCCTCTCCCAGGCACACCAGGCATAAGGAGTGGCCGTCTGAGTCTGGGAGGACGTTCGGGCATTGGGAGCACTTCTTAAAGGAAGTGGTTGCCATTATCAATCGTAAAAAGACAGCACTGAGTGTAGGGGCAAGCAAGAGAATAAACAGACAGTCCAGGCCAAGCCGAAAGGTCACTAAGTCCAGAGGATCAGGCAAAGAATAGTCAAAGTCCAAATACAAGATCAAAATACCTAGAAGTAGCAGTCCAAAAGCATACACGAAGGTTCTCCTAACTGCTCTCGCGGAAGAAGAGAACTGAGGTGGTAGCCCCTCCCACGGGGCTTATATAGGGGAGTGGGTGGGGCTACCGCTGATGTGTCATTTATCTTTCTAGAAGGTTCCGAATCTGCTCTGCGTGCACGCAGAATATACCATATGTAAGTATTCACAGATGACCACGACAGGGAAACTATATCTCTCATCTTGGGTGTTTTCCTCTTACTGATAGTTGGTAGTTGGTATATGATGCTGATGAAATTGTATTTTAACGTGTTTTAATGTATCTTAATTGTTGTGGGGTTTTGGGGTTTTATGCTGTTATGATGTGGCATCGAATTGTGCCGTACTGTAAACCGCTCTGAGTCCTCCCTTGGGGGTTGAGAAGAGCGGGGTAAAATCCTGAAATAAATAAATAAAAAGATTTTTGGAGACACGCCATCTCTGCCCCTCTGCATTTACCCTAAAGCTCTGAAGACCCTGATCCGCTTTGATGTTGCAGGTCTTGGTCACTTGTTCATGACAAAGTTTTAAAACCACGATAAAGGAACTGTATTATGGAATGTCTTCCGTTCCTGGAAGCTTATTAAATGTACTTGCTCTTCCAGGAGTCACAGCCTTGAGGCCATTGTTATTGTCCTTTGCTAAAGAGCCCAAGCAAGTTCTGGCAAGTCTTTGTAGATTATTAACAGAACTATGGTTACAGCATATATGCCTTTCCACAATGAAAATATCAGTGTAGGCAGATACGTAAATAAGGAAGTACAATCGTGGGACAAGTATTGGGTAATACTGTAGAAGACTAGGTTTTTATGTACAGTGATAAAGTTTTTATCCCAGTTACCCTTCTGCTTTTAGAAATAAGCAATGAATATACAACTGCCATTAAAAATACACAAGTTATTATATTTCCAGAAATTACTGGAAAAACAGTCCCAATAAAAGTAATTACGGTAAGTGAATAATATTTTAAAGTATTTTCCAAATATTAGAATTATTATATTAAAAGAGATATAGAGAAATAGCCTCGCTGGAGGCCTCCCTCCTTCAGGATGCTCTTTGATTGTATGTGAACTATAAATCCCCGAAACTGTAACTTCCAAATGTCAAGGTCTATTTTCGCAAAACTCCATCTGTGTTCACATTTGGGCATATTGAGTATTCATGCCAACTTTGGTCCTGATCCAACATTGTTTGAGTCCACAGTGCTCTCTGGATATAGGTGAACTACAACTCCAAAACTCAATACCCACCAAACTCTTGTAGTATTTTCTCTTGGTTATGGGAGTTTTGTGTGGGAAGTTTGATTCCATTCCATAATTGGTGGAGTTCAGGATGCTATTTGATTGTGTGGTAACTATAAATCCCAGCAAATACAACTCCCAAATGACAAAATCTATTTTTTGACTGATGGTTCCTCCTTGGGTTAGCTTTGTGGCCAAATTTGGCAGCAATTTGTCCAGTGGTTTTTGAGTTATGTTAATCCCACAAATGAACATTTATATATATAGCGAGAGAGAGAGAGAGAGCACAACAGCGCAGGCAGAAAAGCAAACATCACAGGGAAGCATGTCTGTGTAGGTGGGTGAACATTAGGAAGAACTTCCTGACTGTGAGAGCTGTTCAGCAGTGGAACTCTCTGCCTCAGAGTGTCATTTCGTGTCATTTTGGTTGGTGACAGAAATGACAAGGCCAATGCTGAAATCACATTTGTAATAATCCAGATATATTCTTATTTTGCTGTGTTTGGACAGCAAGCTTCCTAGTTATTACTAGTGCAATATATGTCAAGGTGTTCTTTATTACTAGTGCAATATATGTCAAGGTGTTCCCTTTTTTATTTTGATGATTCAGTATTCCAATTTTTTCCACAAGGAATGGAACACAGAAGACATATAAATAAATCAGAGTCAAGGACTTTTTCAGTATTCTTCCAAAACAGGCAGATTGGTAGGTGCTATTTGGCACTCCTCATTAACTACAGTACATTTCATCCGAGGGAAACTAAATTGTGAAATAGCATCCCTTCAGTCTGATATACTGCACAGATGGAATTTTATCCCATATCATATTGAGAAGACGTAACCATCATTAGATGAGCCTTCTGAGATGAAAGCGATCCCACTCAGCATAAGGCAGTTCTTAATATCATCTAACGGAGAGAACTGAGGTATCAAAGGTGCTTCTTGCTCATTTTGAATGCTGGGGATATCGCAGAACTAAAACATGTCAGAAATACACCTAAAAGGCTGGCAAGGTTACTACCATCCCAGTACAACTCCTCTGTTCACAGCCTCTTTTGTAGAGCAGGCTGGTTGCTAGCATTATATCCAGGAGGGAGTCAAATTACCTCACTAGAACTGAATGTTCGGATGTCAACAATGAAGCCTTGAAACCAACAGAAAAGAGCATTCAAAAACCTCACTGATGGATAATTACACCAAAATACTGAAATGTTCCACCTTATTAAGGGTTCCTTATCTCTCTATTTACTATGATTAAAGGAAATATTTACTCATTATATGAGAAAAGAATATATAATAGAATATGTTTTAAGTTAGTGAGGAACTTTTGAGCAATGAACCTGGAGACACAGGTATTCATTAAAAAGTGACTGAAAAGCTAATTTAACCTTTACAACAAGGTTTGGGGCAGTAAGACTCGCCCAGTATTATTGGACTCCGATTTCCACTAAAAGGCACAGCCAGTGGTGATTGGAACTGTAAGCCATCAAGGCTGCATATCTGAAACATTCCCTACCAGTTTTGGACGATATGACATACATATTATATAATATTTTGCCGTCATGACTGAAATCTAGTTTGCTCCTCCGCCTATGTTCAGGGAATCTGGAAGTGTATGACAAATCAACGCAGTGGGCTAAACCGCTGAGCTGCTGAACTGGCTGACTAAAAGGTCGGCGGATTGAATCTGCGGAGCGGGGTGAGTTTCCGCTGTAGCCCCAGCTTCTGCCAACCTTTGAAAACATGCAAATGTGAATAGATCAATAGGTACTGCTCTGGTGAGAAGGAAATTGTGCTCCATGCAATCATGCTGGCCACATCACCTTCGAGGCGTCTACGAACAACGCCAGCTCTTCAGCTTAGAAATGGAAATGAGCACCACCCCCCAGAGTCAGACACGACTAGACTTGTCAAGGGGAAAGCTTTACCTTTACTATGACAAGTTAAAGAGAAAAAAGTGTCAAGATTATTTTAAAATGTTTTCTCATTCTTTTTCCAGTTTGGCCACATATTTAACGCTAAACTGAAAAAGGCTATGCTCATGCACAAACTTTGATTTTGAAAAAACTTTTATATAAATGAGTTAGACATAGTTTGGACATAACAAATTCTACTTATGATCTTATCTATGCAGTCAAGATGCCTTCTTGATTTAACAATTGTTTCCAAAGAAGCACAAAGTTAATGACAAAGTGATCACAAATATGTGACTTTATTTCATGAAATGTGAAGAAAAAGCAACATGCCCCTTGGCACTTCCACCTAGAATTATGATCCAATTTGTTTAGACTGATGAGCAAACTAGATTTCAGTCATGATGGCAAAATATTATATATTATGTATGTCATATCATCCAAAATTGTTGTAGGGAATGTTTGGGTTATGCAGCCTTGATGGATTACAGTCAACTGGGAGCAGATTAAGAGTTAACATGCTCCTCACCCATCCTATGGCGAAAAATCAATTTTAAGTAATTAACTCGACTCATAATACCATTTTGGATGTCATCGAACTAGCCTTCAGAAACATATTTTCTATGACCTGTTATGGTCAATCCAAATAAAAATACCAAAGATAGTGACTTTTCAATGGTGGTCACACAATTTTAGGGAAAAAAACCCTCCCCAAGGACTCTTCTTGGTCTCTTCTTTAATGCCCTTTCAGTGAACTTTAAAGCTTTTAACATTGATTTTACTATCCTATATATAATTTCAACCGATGCACTTTTCATGACATGCTATTTATTCAATGGCTGCATTGCCGTTTTTTATCGTAAGGTATCTTTTGAGGACTTGCCTGAAAATGCAGAATAAAAATCTAAAACAATGCGTAGCTTTCTTCTTTTCCAGGTAGTGTCTAAACATGGGGCAGGAAGGGCAGCTGCATGCATTAGCCATTCTTTTTCCTCCCTGTGGAGGGAGAGTCTTTATGTCTATCGATGTTTACTTAGCTTGCTGCTGTGGTCTGGCACCATTTGAGGACAACAACTGGTAAAATATAGACAGCAAAGAAGGGCAAGCCTTCCATGCATATGAAGCAGCACCCACGACCATTTCTGCCATGTCTGAAATACTCACAATATACTATGGCTGGTAGATAAAGTGGGATCATGCATTTTCAGATACAGAAACTACAACACAAGGTTCTGAACATTTGAAATGGGAATTGCTCTTCACTGTGAAATGAATTTAGTCACATTCCACTGAAGGAGATCTTCCTGGAAGCTAAAATGTCTGGCTGTGATAAAATGATTTGACTAAGTACCTAATGTAACTGCCATCAATGTAATATTAATCTCTTCAGCCAGTATTAACTTGCCCCCCCCCTTCACTTTCCGCCCTGCATAGAGGTTCGAAGCTTTCCTGCCTGGCATATCTGATCAAGCACGATACTTATACTTCAGCAGTACTTTGCTTCTGCAGTCCTTAAATGAAATGATGGCTGAACTTCTAAGCAGATTAAGTCTTTCCAGGTCATTGAGTAAATCAAACCAGATCTATCTGAACAAACACGAATGTGTGTGTATCTATATATACATATTAAGAGACTGTCATTCACATAGCAATTTCGACCTGCAGCTTTGCAAGATGCATAAGCTTAGGATTGGGTCTTTTCTGTAACAGCATTAAGAGTTTGGAATTAGTCTGGAAGACCCAGCCACCTTCTTTGCTTTATAGGTTTAGACAACAGATTTAAATAGTTATATTTCAGTACAGTTTTTTTAAAAAAAAGAACTAGGTTTTTTATTACCATATGGGAATTTTTGTGTGGCTACTAATGAATTTATTTTTAATTTAATACGTTTTTCTCGCATGATTAGTTTCAACACTGCCAACTTTTTTTTTTTTTTTTACAAATCACCTGATTTGTAAAATACTCTTTGAAAGTGGCAGAAGCAGAGTTTTTGTTGTCCTCAAATGGTGGCAAGCACAATCTCATGTGGCATGACAGCTGCTACTCAGAAGCAAAATATAGATGTTCACAAATAAACAACAGAAATATTTGTGTAGCTATTTTCATTGAAAAAAAGTCATGACATAATGCATGTAATATTTTCCATAAATATCCTCCAATTACGTCCTGAAACAGTTTATTAGAACTGACTGAAGCCTTGGCGTCTACAGCAATGTATACAACGAAAATACCCCAGACAATTCCAGTGGCTCTCAATCTGTGGGTCCCTAGGTGGTTTGGCCTACAACTCCCAGAAATCCCGGCCAGTTTACCAGCTGCTAGGGTTTCTGGGAGTTGAAGGCCAAAACATCTGGGGACCCACAGGTTGAGAACCACTTAATTAAGCTTGCAATATGTCTGTCCAAAGATATTCTGGATAAGTCATGAAACCTGTCAATGAGGAATACTATTGGTAATGAGACCATTACATAAAGGAATTTTTTTGTATATATTTTACACACTCAAAACTTGCTCTGTGTCTAATAAATTCCTCTACTATGCCTATTTTTTAAAAACTCATCCCAAATAAAAATGTATATCTGATCCTATATCCTTCACCCATATGGCAGCCACTTTTTCACTAAGGTTCCTCTTTCTCAGAGTTGTAGAGACAAGAGTAAAGTTCGCAACATCTCCTGCATCATCAGCTGACACACAGAGAATAACTCAAGAGTATATGAATGCTTCCTCCATGCCATCCAGAGAGAGATTTATACTAGAGAGCAAAGTCCTTGCTTGCTAATCTTTCAAAGAATTGAGGAAGTCACTTTCCTTTCCATATTGGAAAGTCTAGCCAATTGTAACAACAGGAGATATATATGCTTATTTGGAGCTGCAGCCCTGATTCCCCCTTCCCTTTCTATCAAGATGTGTCTTAATAGGCTTGCATCCAATACAACCTCTTTTTCTTCCATTGTTTATTTGTACTTTGTGTTGATCAACAATAAATGGGAAAACCAACGGAGGACTATTTTTGTTACATAGTAAAAAGGAGCAAGCTGTAACTACAACCATGTGGCAAATGAATAGTGGCTGTTTTATAATTTCTATGTGATATTGTTTAATACTTATGTACCATTTATGTTATATGCTGCACCTTGGAGTGTCTTTGTAAGCTGCCCCGAGTCCCCTTGGGGAGATGGTGGTGGGATATAAATAAGGGTTGTTGCTGTTGTTGTTGTTATTATTATTAATTGAAGAAATCTGGATTTACTAACATAATTTACTAACATAACATAACATAACTCTTTATTGATTAGTCAATTTTGACCATATCAAATCATACAGCACATACACATACATACAGTAAATACCAATGTGAATACAAAACATACCTACATACCATCGTACTTCACCAATGTAGAAAGCGACTAGAATAAACTACAGTCTCACCTACTATGCTCACTGCAAAGACAAGTAATTAAGCAAACTAGTATATCCTTGTATGTATGTGAATCACCAAGTTTAGTTTTAACCTCTCCCTAAATCTGGGAGAGGGAGGATGAGAACGTGCAAGTTTTGGCCCACTCCAAGTATGCCCCACAGGGTCCTTCCCAAGATGGTTAAAACAAGCAGTCCTGAGAGTTCATGCTCCTGGAAACAGCAAGTAGCAAAACAAAAGACGTTGCGAAGGCCTTCCTTCATCTCATGCCAAACACTTTAAGCCTGTCTCCAAGAACCACATTCTGAATGATTGAGTTACAGAAAAAACGTACTAGGCTGAAAATGTCAGAAGGCTAAACTAAAAGGTAAGTATATACTCTACATATAAATTCACCTGTTTTATGTACTGTTCCCACCAAGTGAGTATATACTGCCTTCAGTCTTGATTTCTAGCATTCAAAAGCTGTTCTAGTTTTAAATATTTGATGCCCACCGCTTATGATGCACTTTTGACAGCTATGAAAATGCAGTCCTGACAACGCTTTGATCCTTGGCCTCTTGCCAGCATCTTTAAGCAACTGAAATAGCAAACATTTTTCAATGATGAATAGGATTACTGTGAAAGGCCAGCTTTCATAGCATTGCTTCTTAAATGTCCAGCAGCTAGATGCAAACTCATTGTGATCAGGACAAATAAACAGCTCCTGACATCATCTACATTTGCACTGATTATTTGGTATCTATGTTTCACACATCTGTTTCCAACAAAGCTATCATGAAAGGCAACACTCAGTTCTTCTATTCAAAATAGATGCGGTCCCAAACCATTACATCAACATGTATGAAAGTGTCATTCAGCAGTAGCAGCTTACCACCAAAATCTCGTCTGATAATGGATGAACAACACAAGAGTGGATATTAGCTTAATGTCTTAATCATGGAGAAAGTTCAGACTATAACCAGACATTAGGCAAATCTTAGCATGTCTTCTGATGAGCTTTACCTTAGTAACCAGAGTAAAGCATTTCTGTGATTCCTCAGAAGCACAGTATTTGATTTAAGGGACTGACTTCAGTATCTCAAGAATTTCAGTTTAATTTAAAATCTGATCGACAATTTTTTTAACATGGGTTTGAAAGTGCCTACATATTATATGGCAATGTCTCAAAATGAAATAAAAAATATCATATAAACATACTATTTAAATCACAAGGAGTGGCCTGGGAACTCTACTACTGGGTGTACAACACATTCCATGACATGCTGATTGAAGATTTTAGTAACAGATTCTGCTGGACTAAGAATCACATTGCATTAAAAAAAAACCCTATAATTTGCTTAAATTGCAAAGAAGCCTAGTGGAACACAGTAGTGGTCAGATTATATGAATCTGATTCAAATACAGGCAGTCCCTAAGTTACAAACATCTGATTTACAAACAACTCCTAGTTAAGGGACGACAAAACAGGAAGTGAGAGAAATCAACCTCTCAAAAGGGAAATTCACTCCTGGAAGAGTTATCATGGGGAAAAGGTGTCTTAACTGAAGCTTTATCACCAATCCTTCTTTCCAAAAGCCATTTTTAAAATTCAGTTATCACAAGTACAGAAAGTGAGGGGAAATCTTCTGAACAAGGGCACAGGCAGCAAAACAAACACCACAGGGGTGTTGATCTGTCTTTCTATCTCTCAATCTCCTTCTCTCTCTCCCTCTCTATATATGGCTGGAGTTACACTTAAAATATACCTGTTCAGACTCACATACAAATTCAACTTAAGAACAAACCTATAGAACCCATCTTAGTAGTAACTTGGGGACTGAATGTATACCACTTGCTAGGAGGTCATACTTCACATGTTGCTGGGTCGAATATAACCAGATGATGTGTGTGAAGCACTTTGAACATTTGAAAGCACGATACAAAATTATCATTAGCAGTTTACAGTCATACCTAAATGGAACATATGGTGGATTGGATCCAGACAAAAGTGTTCGATAAGCTTCTTCAGGCGTTTTCTTCAAGTATATTACCTACAAAGAAAAACAACATGGAACAACACCTTGTCTTAGAAAAGTAAAATTTGTTTTCATATTTTTACAGTATATTTATATCAAAATACTTTATATCAAAATAAAAAAATGATGCTTTGATGCAAATTGAAAGTAGTTGGTATTTGTGGAAATTCAATGTTTTAGCCCTTGCTGGGCAGTATTTCTACATGGCAGTAGAACAGACAAATCCTATTATTTTGAAGGCACTGAGGCCCATGCCACATTTAAGGATAGCATGAGAGCCACCAAATTGCTTCCCTTTAAATTATGTTTTAATACACATTGTTGTAAATATCCATTAAGCGTCCCTTTTATCAGCTAATTCTTCTGTTTCAAATGAAAACAATTATTTGTGAGCTCTTCCCATAGACAAAAAAAGGGGGGGGGAGCTTTTTTTTGCTAGAATAGAAGCAAAGCACATCATACTAGTTCTACCTTCTGATCCTTGCTCATTGATCCAACCTTCAGAAATTATGTCCTCTCCCATCATCCCCTGCTCAACCTTATTCAGAACTATCCTCAGACCATCTGTGTCACATTGTCAGGGTGTTGCTGTACAAAGGAGGAAATGGCAACACCCTCTTCCTTCCCATTTCCGTGCCATGTAAATCTGGATCCCAATCACAGAATTGTTATCTGAGTAATTAGATAACAAATGCCGATCGGTTCAATGACATCATACATTTTAGGCATTTTGGGAGAAAGGGGTATTCTAAAGAGCACACATTCTGTTGTTGTTTTTTAACAAATGGAAGGAAATGATGGGTTTGGGCAGATAATGTCACTCATCAATTACATATTCCTTTAAAATCCCTTGATTTTTCAGTTTATGTTGCTATTTCAATAAGAGCGTCACTAACTACTACCCCTCTGTATGGCTACCAATGACACCATTCTCATATCTTCGCATAAATTCTGGATCAACAAAAAGACAACAGTTCAAAGCATCCAAAGTAATCAATGTGCATAAAGATCTCAATTCTCTTCCATGCGAAAGGCTACTTAGTTCATGCAGACCCACGAACCCACAATGGAGACAGGTGTTTCCCTTCTCATGGGGAAGAACAGGAAGTGCCTAGATACATACAGTAAGCTTGGTTGATTAAAAAAAAGGTTCAAAATTAGTTCTGGATGCAGGGGGTGCTAGCGCTTCGAATCTGATTGATTTCTGAAATTTTCTGGAATAATTTTGAAATTTATTCGGAAAAATTCCAAAATTTTAGAATGGCTTCGTTAATGGCCGACACACATGCGGAGTAAGAAAGACACCCAGTTTGGATGCCCGATGCAGAGGGAGGGAAAGACATCTGCGTCCAAACTGGGTTAAAGACTCAGTTTGGACGCCTATGTCTTTCTCTCCCTTTGCGTTAGGTCTAACGCGGAGGGAGGGAAACACATCCATGTCCAAACTGGGGTAAAGATCCAGTTTGGACGCCTATGTCTTTCCCTCCGTGTTAGGTCTAACGGGGAGGGAAAGACAGCCGCACATGGAAGGGAAGGCCAGGGAAGGGAAACCTGCCAATTCCTTTCTGAAAACGGCAGCTGTGGCTTCGCAATAGCAAATTCACTTGCTTACATTGCTTCAAAACCGCTTCAATTCTGAATTCATTCCATTTTAGAAGCATTCCGACGAACCTAACCAGGCCTAATACACAGCACTATAAACTCAAATAAATATACACACATTTCAGTTTTGAAACATAACTTTGTTTTTGTAAAAAGGCTGCCTATTTCATTATCATTTTTTAAAGAGTCTACAGAATTACTTTTAGGAAACATTTTTAAAAGTTGGGAATTACTATTTTTCTGGGGATTAAAGACTGCCTCCTTGAAAGTGACTATGGATGACACAGAGTAACAAACAGGTATTACAACAGTGAGGTTTCTTGGACAACCTTAGTTTGGGGAAATCATACTCTAAACCCAGTTTATTGCAATTTCTTGATTTTACTGGGTTGCGGTGAGTTTTCCGGGCTGTATGGCCATGTTGCAATTGGCCACTTTGATTAACATTTAATGGCATTGTTGCTTCAAAGTAGTTATTGAGATGATATGCTAACAGCAGTAAATAGTAACAACCCCCCCCCCCCCAAGGAAATCATACCATTACCGAATTTCTGAATGAAAAGGTAACTTTATATATGCTTACACAAGGGATATTACTTAACAGGTACATTGTTTAACTGTCACTTTAGGAAGTTATATTACAACGTAATGGCTTTTAATTCCTAACATACCATATGCGCTACAATATGATTCTTCCAAACTTCTGTGGACATATTTTGCCAGCTGTCTTTCTATTATCTCAATTTCTAGAACAATTAATTTTTAAACAACTACCTTCCTCCCTGCTTCTTCTTCGC
The DNA here is from genome assembly GCA_030556195.1 of Anolis apletophallus. NCBI lineage: Eukaryota > Metazoa > Chordata > Lepidosauria > Squamata > Anolidae > Anolis > Anolis apletophallus. Next base: position 126,244,540 of record JARBWK010000005.1, read on the forward strand.
ATGGAATGTGCGTAAAGGTAGTTTGTAACAACATTGTGTATATTCTCAATATTGTAACTGAGTCTCATTCTACACACTATAGGGCAAGGGTCCTCAAACCTTTTAAGCAAAAGGCCATATTGTCCTTCAGATTATTGGGGGGGGGCAGACTATAGCTTGGGAAAGGTATGAACAAATTCCTATGAACACTGCACATATACAATAATTAAAATGAAGAACAATTTTAACCAACATAAGGTAAAAAGGTAAAGGTTGCCCCTTGACATTAAATCTAGTGGTGTCCGACTATGGGGGGTGGGGCTCATCTCCATTTCTAAACCAAAGAGCTGAGGTTGTCCGTAGACGCCTTCAAGGTCATGTGGCCGGCACAACAGCATGGAGTGCCGTTACCTTCCTGCCAAACAGTACCTATTGATCTATTCAAATTTGCATATTTTCAACTGCTAGGTCGGCAGAAGCTGGGGCTAACAGTGGGAGCTCACCCCGCTCCCCGAATTCGAGCTGCCGACCTTTTAGTCAGCAAGTTCAGTAGTTTAACTTGTTGCAACATAAACTTACCAGTATTTTAAAGGGAAGTGTGGGCCTGCTCTTGGTAGATGACATAGTCAAGAAGAATTGTTGTTGCTGCGTGCCTTTAAGTCTTTTCAGACTTAGGGAGACCCTTAGTCTAAAGTTTAGGGCGAGGGCTGGGTAAATGATCTTGGAGGGCTGCATCTGGCCTTAGTTTAGGGACTCCTGCTATAGGGCATATAACACTACCATTATTTCAGTTGTCAGTTCTTTGCTGAAGCTAACAAAATTATTTCATGAGGTTGCTGTGGGGTTTACAGAAAGGCATTAAATACAGTCTCAGTAATATTTCCAGTGATGCTACATGCATGAAATAAACTGCTGTCCTTATATTTTTCTGGAAAAATCTATACTGTATGATTCCTGGATGAAACTAGGGTACACCACCTGGGCAGAAGAAAGATTACATGAGCTACATGTTAGAACATTTTGATGAACACCAAGCTTAATGAAGAACTAGAAGTTTTCCAAAAGTAAGGGAACATTCCTGTTGCTCTCATATTCACTGATAAAACATGGTATTCAGCATGCACCTGACAGAGTTGTTTTTATCAACCTCAGGGAACCTTGGTTCTGGCCCAGTTTACTTGTCCGAACGCATTCACCCCTACGTCCCATCCCAAAATTTAAGATCATCCGGGGAGGCCCTGCTCTCGCTCCTATCTACAGCTCAAATGTGCCTGGCGGGGACGAAGTATAGGGCCTTCTCGGTGGTGGCTCCCCACCTATGGAACACGCTCCCGACGGATGTAAGATCGGCTACCTCCCTCTCGGCTTTCCGAAAGAAACTAAAGGCATGGTTCTGGGACCAAGTGTTTGGACAGATGTAAGGCAGCACGTTAAAGGGACAATCTGGAATGACAATAGGATCAATGAAACTAGTCTACTGTTTTAGTATGGTTTTAATTATGTATTGTTTTTAACTATATGTTTATGTGTTTTTATTACTGTACCATGTGTGATAGCCTCTAAATGGGCTTATTGTAAGCTGTCCTGAGTCCCCCTTCGGGGGTTGAGAAGTGATGGGGTATAAATGCGGTAAATAATAAATAAATAAATAAATGTATATTCACTCCTATTTAAAGATCGGGTATTTTTTGTTATGTGTCAATAGCACCCTCCAGGTGTACAAGGAGCCCCTGGTGGTGCAATGGGTTAAACCCTCGTGATGGCAGGACTGAAGATAGAAAGGTCAGAGGTTCGAATCTGGGGAGAGCATGGATGAGCTCCCTGTCAGCTACAGCTCCACATGTAGGGACATGAGAGAAGCCTCCCACAAGGATGGTAAAACATCAAAACATCCGGACATCCCCTGGGCAACGTCCTTGCAGACGGCCAATTATCTCACACCAGAAGCGACTTGCAGTTTCTCAAGTCGCTCCTGACACACACACAAAAAACCCTCCAAGTTACTGGATTTTACTGGCCATGTCGTTGAATTTGGCGGTCTTTTGTTCCCCTCACTTTTTAAAGGTCTGGAATAGGCATGGAGGCTAAAATGCTTCCCCATAAAACACCCTTCCAAGGGGGACTAGAAAAGTGACCGATTAGGAAATGGCAATGAAAAAAGTGTTTAGGGTTTCACAGGGTGAAATACAACAGACCTTCAAACTCTTGTAGTTTTCCACCCCAAGATAAAGTAAGGGAACAGAGAAAAACAGGTTATGGACAAAAAGAATGCAAGTGGCATTCTTTGCCTATTTAGAGTGCAGAGCTACCAGTGGATATTCTATTTGTGGAATGTAATCTGGTGTTTGTCCAGTCTCATTTTACACATGAATATTTTAGCTTCGGGACTGTAGAAACAGCCCATTAAACTAACAATGCCCAGGAACATTTCATGTGCGACACAAAAATCAGAGAAGCAGGCTGTTTCTGAAACAATGCCTCGTAAGCCTAGCACATGAAAGGACATGTAAATGCTACTGATCGCTTAAGTCTGTATACAAGTAGTTAATAGTCAAACATTACTGCAAGAGAGGAGGGATTGAGACTGGGGTGTTTTTTTTTCCAAAGGAGAATTTACTGGTTACATCTCACCCTCAAAGGAAAGCAACAGTAAACCCCTCCTGATTAAATTTTGCCAAGACAGTTCCATGATAGGTTTTCTTTCTTTCAGGTCACCATATGCTAGAAATGACTTCAAGGCACACAAAAATAACAATGCTGGAAGTTGGAATGGCAGTGTGGTGTACTGACTTGAGCATTGGATTACGACTGCTCAACCATGGAAACTCAACGGGTGACCTTGGACAAGACACACTCTTTCAGCCTCGTGGAAAAACAATCTTGCTAAGAAAGCCTCAAGACTTGAAAGATAGACAGATACACAATAACAAGTTCAATTCCAATCCCCCAGATAGTTTTTATCCTCAAAGTTAGAAATAAGAACAGTATACACTGGGTCTAAATTCCAAATCTCATTCTAAATACCAATGTGAATATGCTCCTGACTTTAAAAAAAAGGGAAAATAAAAGAACTGTACCAAATTTCCAAGACCAGCCATGTTAAAGGAAGCCGCAACAATGGCTCCATGGACTGCAACACTGCAGGTAGGGATTATCTTGTGTTTGCATCTCTCTGAAGATACAATATAGTTTCAAGTGCTTTTGACACATTGTCTCTTAGCTTTAGAAATACCTGCAACATAACCATGTCAATCAAGAATTGCTCTTTTGGTGTCCTAACCCAGTGTTTTTCAACCTTTTTTGAGCCGCGGCACATTTTTTTACATTTGCAAAATCCTGGGGCACACCACCAACCAAAATGACACAAAATTACACTGTAACACAGTAATACATATAGTTAATATGTTTTTAAATGTATTTATACACTCAGTGTAAAACCTGGGCCTGTTTCAATGAACACAACACATATTTGACTTCCTCTCACATATTTATACATGGCTATCATGTCTTCTCTCAGCCTTCTCTTCTTCAGGCTAAACATGCCCAGCTCTTCAAGCCGCTCCTCATAGAGCTTGTTCTCCAGACCTTTGTGAAATTTCACCCTGAGTGAAACTTGCTTCCAGTTAACTATGGATGTCGTGAAGCTGTTATAAACAGTTCCGGGGGGGAGGCAACTCTCGAAAAATCCAGTAAAATAGTTTTTTTTAAAAAAAAAACATTTCCAAGCGGAGAGGCTCATTTTGTTTCTTGGAAACCTGTGAGGGGGATGCTAGGAGGGGGGAGAGTGCCAATTTCTCACGGCACACCTGATGATCGCTCACGGCACACTAGTGTGCCATGGCACACTGGTTGGGAAACACTGTCCTAACCTATATGCTTAAGAATTGTGGCATGGAACTTCTTGTTGCAATAGTAATTGGATTTTAGAACACGCACACATGTGTACACAGACACACAATGCTTTCATTGTTTCACTCAGGCTAAAATTGCCAACAAGGCAGCATCATTGCTTGTTTATAATCTCAGCCTTACAGAACATCACACAATTAAAAACAATTCCAACATTTTAGCTGGAAAGTCTGACACAGTGGAGACTAAAGTCGTCATCAAGTAGATAAATTTCAAAACAGGAGACAGATTAGACAAATCTTGTTTATGTATATGTCATTATCCTTGTACTCCAGTGAAACCAATTGTGTGCTCCAGATGGAACAACTTTCTGAGGAAACTGCTTACAGAAGCACAGGATGAAGCTTTGGCTAAGTATCTTCCACCTGCAACTCCAAGTCTATAAACTGGTCTTACCTCCAAGATTGACATCCTTCAGCAGAATTCATAAATAGACTTTCTGCAGCCGTAACTTCTACAAATCTTCAGGGCACCACAGAGGAAGTTGCAATCTCCTAAAAACCTCACTAAAATGCTATTCGACGTGGATATGCAAGCTTGATACAGCAAGACTCCCACCCAAAGAAGTGGCTTGTTGATACTATAGCACACTGAGCTGCTGATGATTTCAAAGCTGATTCAAACCACAATAGGTCCAGATCTGGGGCAGCCAGTATCTTCAGATCTATGTTATTGTTATCTTGTACCTCTGTAGCTTCACAACATATACATTTATCTCTGGCTGACTTCGAGAGAGCACTTCCTCAGTTTGACTTCCTAGTGCCTTTTAATTTGAAAATAATCAAAAATGTAATCAGCTGGACATGTAAGAGGAAGGACCTTGGGAAACTGAACTGGGACTTCACTTACTTCCACTACACCATTATTTTAAGCCTGATATACAACAAGCAAGTGTATGCAGCTAGATACCACTGTATAATGGTTTAAGGGCAACACATTTTTATATAAACCAAATAATAACACATATCTATATGTCTATAGCTCAAGGTTGACTCAGAATGGGTGAGGGCACTTCCAGAGACGAGACACAATTTATTCACATGGGCAAAACTGTCCAGATGAAAGGTTGCTCGGAGATGCAATGGGTTAGGTTTAGTGGTATTACTAAGAGAATAATAGCTATCCTTCCAGCTAAAACTAGCCACATTAAGGCCCAAGGAAGGGCATTCCCATTTCTGACAAAGGCTAGAGACTCAGAAGTAGCAACCCTAATGCATCGTTTGCCTCTTCATTTACACTTCATCTAGAACAGTGCTGTCCAACTTCTGGCGGGTCCAGGGCCGGATAAGAGGTCACTGATGACCTGCGGGGCCACTCGGCCCGCCCCAGGCCGCCCTCCTAAAGCCGCCGAAAAAGGAGGAGTAGGCGGCGCCAAGAGCAGCGCGTCACAGGCCTGGCGTGACGCGCTGCCCCTTGGCACCGCCTACTCCTCCTTTTCAGCGCCCCCCTCCCTTCCTAGGCCGGGGGAGCCGCCGAAAAGGAGGAGTAGGCGGTGCCAAGAGCAGCGCGTCACGCCAGGCCTGTGACGCGCTGCTCTTGGCGCCGCCTTCTGCCCTTTTTCGGCGGCTCCCCTGCCCTAGAAGGAGGCGCCGAAAGGGCAGAAGGCGGCACCAGCGGCAGCGCGTCACAGGCCTGGCGTGGGCGCGCTGCCCCTGGCAACCCGCCTACTCCTCCTTTTCGGCGCCCCCCTTCCTAGGCCAGGGCCGCCCGAAGGAGAGTAGGCGGCGCCAAAGCAGCGCGTCACGCCAGGCCTGTGACGCGCTGCTCTTGCGCCGCCTTCTGCCCTGGCGGCTCCCCGCCCTAGGTAGGGAGGGGGGCGCCGAGGAGGAGGAGGCGGCGGTGCCAGGGGCAGCGCGTCCACGCCAGGCCTGTGACGCGCTGCTCTTGGCGCCGCCTACTCCTCCTTTTTCGGCTTTAGGAGGGGCGGGGCCTGGGGCGGGGCCGAGTGGCCCTCCCTCCCGCCATTTTTTTAAAAAAAAATCATTTTTAAAAAATTAAAAATGGCGGCTGAGGGCATAGGTGGGGCCGTGTCCAACAGGCTACGGGCCGGATCCGGCCCCGGGGCCGCTGGTTGGACAGCCCTGATCTAGAAAATGGGAGTCAATATAGGCAACAAATGCTACCCAGCCTTGGGGAATGTGGGGCTGGAGAAAGAGCAGGTGGTTCTTTAACATCATTATAGTACAAACATGTGTTTGTGCCCACATATGTATGTGAAGCATCAGCTGAAGCATGAAACCCCTAGATATCATGGATCCTGAGCATTTTCTCTAATTGCCTCACCAAGAATTATATTATCTTATCTTATATTAATAATTACGATACTCAAGAGTCACTTGATACAGACAATACCAACACACACACAAAAAAGAATCGAATGCTTGTCACTTCAGTTTAACATGTATGTTCTGCTGAAGGATTTACAGCCCATCCTTGAAAATGAGTCTTTCTCTCTCAGGCTTTGGATGGCAAAGACAGATCTACGGAACGACTGGACGATGCGACTGGAAAATGATTTTAGTAAAGAAACGCTGAGGATTTATGTTTTATTGGTTTTTATTGGTTTTGCATGGTTTTATATTTTATGTATATGCTAATGTTCTTAATTGTATTTTATGTTGTTGGGGGCATCAAATTGTGCTGACTGTAAACTGCCTTGAGTCGCCTTTGGGCTGAGAAAAGTGGTATATAAATACGGTAAGTAAGTAAATAAATAAATAAATATTGTCCTTAGATACAACTGTAATTTGGGAATTCTCTAATAGACACAGAAATCCCATAACAAAGCTCAGTAGTGAGCTTTGGTGCCACCTCAATCAGAACATACCAGCTATACAATACGTCCCAACCTTAATATATATCAACAGAGTCCATAAATCTTTTGAGGATACCCCCCACCAAGAATGGAAGAGAGTAGGGCCTCTCTATGATCTCTAGGGATAGATCTCAGAACGAACCAGAGATCAACAAAATTCAGCACAAATGGGATGATCCCTGTCCAGCTCAGCAATCTAAAAAAAAGACCCCGAAGTTCTGTTTCAGGGAGATTCCAAATGTTTGCTAATTCGGTATGTCAAATTTTCAGGTTTGCTACAGAATATTCCAGGAGATCAAAAAGGTTCCCTACTGTTTTTTGTTAACTATTTTAATTAACTATTTTTCCCCATGCACAGGTTAAGATGTTGTCGATTTCTAGTGTATGACCTGAATGGGATTTTGGACTGCATAAATAGGAGTATAACGATCCAGGGAAGTCATGCTACCCCTCTATTCTGCCTTGGTCAGACCACACCTGGGATACTGTGTCCAATTCTGGGCACCGCAATTGAAGGGAGACCTTGACAAGCTGGAATGTGTCCAGAGGAGGGCGACTAAAATGATCAAGGGTCTGGAGAACAAGCACTATGAGGAGTGGCTTAAAGAGCTGGGCATATTTAACATGCAGAAGAGAAGGCTAAGAGGAGACATGATGGCCATGTACAAATATGTGAGAGGAAGTTATAGGAAGGAGGGAGCAGGCTTGTTTTCTGCTGCCCTGGAGCCTAGGACATGGAACAATAACTTCAAACTAGAAAGTAAATAAGATTCCACCTGAACATGAGACAAATTATGTAGCATATTTAATGGTTACCGTATTCAAACAAAAAGTTTCAAAGGAATATTCCAATTGGAATACGTTGATTCCAGCAAATCCTGGAAGTGGCTCATTCCTTTTAGAAAGTAAGTCTTCCCCTTTGGGTATTTATCTGATTGTTGCTTGGCTTCTTCGTCCCTAGCAGGATCTAGTCATGAATGAGACACACCCATATTAATTGATCTTTGGCTGTTTTTATTCCTGCTCTCCTTAATATTGTGGGACACATATTTTTTACCATTGTTATTGTGTGCCTTCAGGTTAGTTCTGACTTGTGGTGACCCTAAGGTGAACTTATCATGGAGTTTTCTCAGCAGAATTTGTTTTGAGGGGCTTTACCCTTGCCTCTCCATGAGGCTGAGAGAGTGAGTACTTACCCAAAGCTAGCCAGTGGGTCTCCATGGCCAAGCAGAGAATTTAATTTTGAGATGGATCCACACTTTAGTTTGATGCTTTAACTGGCAGGGCTCAATGCTACAGAATCATGGGAGCTGTAGTTTTACAAGGTGTGTAACTTTCTCTGCCAAATAGTGTTGCTGCCTCACTAAAATACAACACCATGACTCATTTGCATTGAGCCATGGCAATTAAAGAAGTCTCAGATTGAATTAATTACTAAGTGTAGGCGAACTCTAGGTCACCAGAATCTTAGTCCCAACAACCAAACCATTGCACCACGGTAGCTCTTGCATCTACTCCTAGACTTTTACAATTATTATTCGTTTGCATCACTTTGTAAAATCAACTAAAAGCACCCCATATTTTTCTTTGCTTGGCTTTCAAGATCAGACAGGATCTGGTGCCTTTACAGTAATACCGGAATAGATTACAGAAAAACACCAGCAAGATGTGATTTTAGCACCTGCAGCATCTATACTTAGCCAAAGGATGAGGCACCAGCAATTCCTGCTACAGATGCACATATCAACTGATACTTACTGCATATGCACCTATTAGAAATGCAGCGTTTGCTCGTTTCCGCTGATCAAAGTTGGTGTAATACACTATTTTCTTTCTTGATAGACTGAATGACTGTTTAAAAAGAGAAAAAGAGAGTTAGCAAAATATTAAAACAAATAAACAAACAAACAAACAGAGCCAGCGAATCAAATGCTGGCAGCTGAATTTTGCCAGGTCAGCTGAATCTGATGCCTTGATAGTTCATTCAAGTCAAATCATTCCTTCACCAAACTCACTGCAGAAAGAGCACGATAGAAGTGGTGCGTAATCACTCTGGAGCAGAATAGTTCCATTGTCAGTGTGCGTATCCTTCTTGTATTCTCCAGGAACCCCCTTTCCTGGGCATTGCTTTAGCCACAGGGATTTGACATTCCTAAGGTTGCTCTTCCATGAGCTGCAGGTCTCTATTAAACTTAATGCCCTAAATTATCCTGAAGTGAATATTTAGAGAGAACAGTATAAAAACCAATGATTGCTGCCATGGCCACTCCATGGGAGCATGGCAGCTAACCTTTTCCTTAAAGAAGTACTAGTAAAGAATTCTTAAATCCACTTTAAAATCTTCAAACACATTCATGCTTTACCTACTGAAGTCTTAGGCCCCTTCCACACTGCTGAATAAAATCCCACAATATCTGCTTTGAACTGGAATATATGGCAGTGTGGACTCGGATAATCTAGGGCCCTTCCACACAGCCATATAACCCAGAATATCAAGGCAGAAAATCCCACAATATCTGCTTTGAACTGGGTTATCTGAGTCCACACTACCCTATATTTCAGTTCAAAACAGAAAATGTGGTTTTTAATTCAGCTGTGTGGAAGGGGCCCCAGTTCAAAGCATATATTGTGGGATTTTCTGCCTTGATATACTGGGTTATATGGCTGTGTGGAAGGGCCCTTAATGTAACCACTAATTTTTGACCTGGCAAAATTCAGCTACCAGCATTTGATTCTCAGGCTGCCGGTCCATCTCCGAGCCCAATTCAAAGTGCTGGTATTGACCTATAAAGCTCTAAACGGTTCTGGCCCAGCTTACTTGTCTGAACGCATCCACCCCTACGTCCCATCTTGATCATCCGGGGAGGCCCTGCTCTCACTTCCATCAACAGCTCAAATGCGCCTGGCGGAGACGAGGGATAGGACCTTCTCGGCGGTGACTCCCCGCCTATGGAACACACTCCCAACTGAGATAAGATTTATCTCTTCCCTCCAAGCTCTCCGAAAGAAAGTAAAGACATGGCTGTGGGACCAGGCATTTGGTCAATATATGCAATCAGCACCTTAAGGGACGAATTGGATTGGCGTGAAGATGGATGAGGCTGGTTTTAATATTTAATGATGACCTCCATAGTTTTAATTATGTTGTTTTTATTATATGTTTATGCTGTGATTTTATTGTATTGTTGAAATAGCCTCTTGGTGGGGCTGAATGTAAGCCGCCCTGAGTCCCCCTTCTGGGGTTGAGAAGGGCGGGTTAGAAATATGGTAGATAAATAAATAAATAAATAATAAGGCCTTGTCTCTTGTCCATGTGAACCTGATAAACTTCATGGGCAGACCTATAAGCTGAGGCTCAAAACCCAGTCTTGATGACTAGGCAGGTTCACATGGTTATAGTTGGTCTCTGAATTGACGGTCTCAAGCCATCTAGGTCTTTAAAAATAATAACCAGTTCTTTCAATTGGCCCTAGTAGTGATGATGTAGGGCAGTGGTTCTCAACCTGTGGGTCCCTAGGAGTTTTGGTCTACAACTCCCAGAAATCCCAGCCAGTTTGCCAGCTATTAGGATTTCTGGGGATTGAAGGCCAAAACATCTGCGGACCCACAGGTTGAGAACCACTGATGTAGGGCATCTCTTAAGCTGTGGTTGATTTTTTAAGCAGCTGTGACATGGACTGTGTAATGGTGGCCCTTCATAATTGAGTGGGAGGCAGGCCTGACCAAGGACAGGTGAGGCTTGACTCAGTCATATTCTGAGGCTTTGCCCTTCTTGGACGGTTGAGCTGTGTGCTCTAATCCCTGAAGATGTGATCTCATTTATGCAACCTGCCTGTGGCTTTGATCCCTGTTCGGGGAATTCCTTCGGAAGCCTAGTTTCCCACCTTCCTCCTACTTCTCATCCCTTCCTCATTCTTTCTTCTCTGGTTTTCTTCCTTTCCCACTCCGTTCTCCAATCCTCTGCACTCTATACTTCCCTTTTCCAATTAATTACACTGCCAGTTTCCAATACTGTGCAGGGTACCCTGGCTACAAATGGAATATTTGCTACTTTGACTAGTCTTTAATGGCAAGATATAACCCAAAGTTCGTTTCCACTGCCTGGAAAGTGAAACCATGACCACTCATTCCTTCTTGCTGCTTTGCAGGTAAAGGAAGTTCGCAGTCCAAGTCCTATTGTACTTGGTTTAATGTCATCATAACATTAAACCAGGGGTGCTCACACTTTTTCAGCATGCAAGCTATTTATAAAACCACCAAGTCAAAATGATCTACCTACCCACTACAAAAATGTGAAACATATAATACAATATCTGCTTTGAACTGGGTTTTCTGAGTCCACACTGCCATATAATCTGATTCAAAGCAGATAACATGGGACTTTATTCAACTGTGTGGAAAGGACCTCAGATAACCCAGGGCCGGCAGCACTTGAGCGGCATCGGGAGCCTGCGGGGCGGGACTGAGCCTTCCTCTGTCCTGCCTGCGATCTACCAGGACGCTCTACGCCAGGGGTGCTCACACTTTTTCAGCATGGGAGCTACTGATTAAAAAACCAAGTCCCAAAGATCACCTACCCAGAAATGTAAAACGTATAACTATTTTCTTATTTATTTATTTATTTATATTATTCATTTTTATGTACCGCTCCTTCCAGCAGGCTCGGGGCAGTTTACATAAAATGAAGTAATAAAACATCAACATTTCAATTTAATAACAACAATATAAAACAGCATAAAAATACATCCAACCACCCCATTTCTCCCACACTGCCATATTACCACACATATTATAAGCCAGAAAGTAAGAAGAGAGGCTTTTGAACTGCAAGGCCATTTAATACTCAGCAAGGTAAACAAAGGGGCATGCAAAAATACATCCAACCACCCCAATTCTCCCACACTGCCATATTACCACACATATTATCAGCCAGAAAGTAAGAAGAGGGGCTTTTGAATTGCAAGGCCATTTAATACTCAGCAAGGTAAACAAAGGGGCATGCAAAAGTACATCCAACCACCCCATTTCTCCCACATTTCCATATTCCCCAGCATATATTTCTCAAGGAACAAAGCAAGCAGAGAGGCTTTGGAGCTAAAAGGCTATTTTTAAACATTAAAAATAAACAAAGAGACATGCCACAGAACAATCAAGCACCCACCCCCAAGTAAAAAGACCGACCTTTGAGATGCGGTAAGGAAATGACCCCAAAGCATCTTTCTTCTCCTCCTCCGTCGTTGCTCCTATTTCCACACCGCCAGCATGCGTGCCGCCTCCAAGAGCTCAAGAGAAGTCCGAGAGGCAGAAATGGGCGCTTCTGCGCATGCACGCGGGGCCAGCCATGCATCGCGTCATCCAGGCCCGCCCCATTTGGTCTCCTACGACTCTGAGTGGCTGGAGAAGGACGGAGGGAAGAGGAGGAATCCAAAAGAGGGGGCCCATTCTGCCTCTTGGACTCTGGAGCTTTTGGAGGCGGCGTGCGAGCAGGGAGGAGCAACGACAGAGGACTTCTTTGCAGCGTGGAGGCGGCGCGTGAAGAGGACCAACAGCAAAAAACCTGGTCAGGGGCCTGAAGATCACAAGGATGAGGCCCAAAGATCACCCTGGTGATCCCGATCACCATTCTGAGCACCCCTGCTCTACGCGATCTACTAGTAGATCGTGATCTACCTAATGAGCACCCCTGAATTAAACCATAACTGGAACGGATTGATGTCAATAAGCTTTGTTCAATAATTGACAGTAACTGTATGCCCAATCCATTCCTAGTCTCAACAGGTATGTCTGTATCTATCTGTTAATTTAAGATTTAATTATTGTTACACTCAATTCTTTGTAAGGGCATGCTGTCATATATTTATGAGAATTCAGGGTGTCATGAAACTTTTCTGAACAATATGAATCTATGACTACTCTCCTAAAATTGTGTGTTTTCAAGTTGTTTCTGTCTTATGGTGTTAAATAAGATCACTAGCTGCAAACCTATAATAAGGTTTGCTGGAAAAGATTTGTTCAGAGGGATGACTTTACCTTCCTCTGAGAGATTGTGACTGGCCCAAGGTCACCCAGCAGGTTTCCATGGTGAAGCAGGGATTTGAACCCTGGCCTCCATGTGTCCTAATCCAACCTTCAAACCGCTACACCATGCTGGCTCCCACATCACTTAAAATTTAATCTCCAGCTTTACTATATAAAGATCATGATTATTCCCTCTATCTCTATTCTGTATTACCCATGAAAGCTGTGTTTCATCCAAGGCAAGTGGCACACTATTGAGTTGCAGTTTGCCTTGTATCGGCAGGAATAGAGATGCACCATTTTCTCTGTTTCAAATATGCACTGCTAGGTATAATGTGATATCTGCAAATCTATTATCGATTTATTCTGTCTGCATTCCCCATTCTGGGACAGTTCAATGCTGAAAAGTATTTTTTTAAAGAAACTATCACTGGAGAAGCTACACCAGGGTGAGCAACTATGAAAGATGTTGGGAATCACAAGCCCACTTTCATTTTCTAAAACAGAAACGATCAATTAAATGTATAGCAGATGATGACTTGATTTAGGTGGGAATTGCACCCTTGGAAGTTATTGGAGGTGATGATTATCTCTTTTTTTATTTTTGCCCAAAAAACCAAATTAAAATACTAAAAATAGGATGTGATATTAATTGTAGAAACAAAAACGGGGGCGGTGGTGTCACATGGCCCACAGGATGACTGATTCAAACTCTTCTTTTATACTGGATCACGATTTTAAATTGGCGATATTTTAGAATTTAAATCTTTGAATGTTTTATTTGTTTTAATGGTTGTTTTAATTATATTTGTTAATTCAATGTCAGGCATCTAATGGTTGCCTATTGTAAGCCGCCCTGATTCCCCCCCCCCTTTTTTCAGGGGTGAGAAGGATGAGGTATAAATGCTCTAAATAAATAAATAAATATTATGCAGGCAGTCCACAAGTTACAAACAACATAGGTTTGTTCTTAAGTTAAAGTTGTATGTAACTCCAGCCAACACACACACACATATATATATACATACATACATATCTACCTATCTATTAGGCAGTTTTCATAATACAATTGCTATGGTAATAAAAGGAAATTAAACCATAAAAAGGCAAGATGCCTAATTCTTTTAAAGTACAAATTGAAGTTCGCATTACACAGGTAAGTGGAAAATTCAATTCATACTCTTTTTTTATTAAATGAGAATTCAGAAATGTGCATCAAAATTTTGTGTATTTTTAAAGCAGTAATTTTTGTGTGTGTGTTCATATATAAACTCAACCCTATAATAGTTGATTTTCAGTAAATTGATTTGCCTGTCCATATGTCTTCAACTGTAGCTTGCATTGTGAAAAGTGGCTACATCACTAGCTGCCATGTTCATCCTGCAACGGACACAGCATTTCGGAAAGCATTAAATATGAGGGTTCGTATTTTAAAAGTTTTGTCTTCTGTGTCATAAAAACGTTATGAACAAATATATAACAGCAGAAGTTGTTATAGATCATAGCCTGAACTATCCTCCACACCAGGGGTGCTCACACTTTTTCAGCATGTGAGCTACTCTTAAAGCAACCAAGTCCAAAAGATCTACCTGCCCCCGCCGTCGCACGCTCCCGCGTGCTCCCACCACGCACTCTTGCCACCACGCGTGTTCCTGCTGTTGTTTTCCGCCCGCGCAGCGCTTCTTCCGCCTGTGGGGCATTGCAGGAAGGAGGAAGCACGAGGCGGGGCATCCAGAGGGAGTGCTCCGCCCTGCCTGTCTCGCCGGCAACGGAGGCTGCACAGCTGCTTTTGGATGGGAGAGAGGCAGGGCGCTCCCTCCAGAGGCCCCGCCTCATGCTTCCTTCTTCCTGCAATGCCCCGCAGGCAAAAGAAGCACCGTGAAAGCGGAAGCCAGCAGCAGGAGCGCGTGCGCACAGGGTGTGCGCGCGCATGACAGGAGCGCCCCATCCGGCTGGTGAGGCCCGAAGATCACCTGGAAGAGGGCCGAAGATCTACTAGTGAGCACCCCTGCTCTACACAAAGTCACGTAGGTCCAAACAGGTAAAACTCAGAAGGTTTCAGATTCAATGACTTGAATGACGTTTTTAAAAAGCTTTAAAATCATGGGTCACAAAGCAAGACCCTGAATTTTTCCACAATGGTTTTGATTACCCATGAAAGCTGTGTTTTATCCAAGGCAAGTGGCACACAGGGTTAAATGATGGCACAAATATGTACAAATTGATGGTAACTATGTTGAATGGTAGTTATGAGTAGATGACACTTCAGGCTATGATCTGTAGCAACTTCTGCTGTTAAATGTTCATTCATAACATTTTTATGACCCATCTTCATACATTTAGAGATGTATAAAGGACTAGCAACTCCTAAAAATAGATCCAAAATATGCAACAACTGTAACCCTCATTCTGAAAGATTCCCTAAAGCTGCAGTCAAAGCAATGTTTTAGATTCAAACTGTTTTTCCCTAAGTGACTGCTACCTGGAAAAGTGAGTTAGTAAAGATGAGGCTCACTTTATATACAAACCTTGTGCACAATTATAGTAAAACAGACTAACTCAGCTTGTGCCAGTAGAAAGTGCTGGAGATTTACCTGTCATCCCCTTTCTTCCGTATATATCCCATCCCACATTGTTCTAGGGTGCCCTCTTACTCCCAGAAAACAGCTAGGGAGGCTGTAATAAAAGTGTGGTTTCTATATGCTACCCATAGGTACCTATGGCTTCTATGGCAGCCACAGTTATCTATGGCTTCTATGCCATCCATAGGCAACTATGCCCAGTCAAGGAGCAGCGGGTTTGAGGAGGCGGAAATGACAACAGCTCATGTAAGACAACTTCTGGAAGATAGCCAATGAATTTATGGAAATTAAAAGGCACAAGATGCTATTACTGAGAAAACAGATTAGACCAAGATAACGACTATTAGAAATAATCTCTAAATGTGGAGGAACTCTACTGATGTTCATCGGTTTCTAGGACAAAGATAAAAGCATGGTTATTCTACTGCATAGTTTCCTTAAAGCATATGGTCCAGAACTGGAACGTCAGTCCAAAGGTTCACCTAGTTCACTACAGATTGAGCATCCCTCATCTAGACATTATTAAATATGTTATGTATAGAGTTACCTTCAGGCTATGTGTATAAGACGGATGTGAAACATTATGTACATATATGGAAATATAAGCATTCCAAAATCTGAAATCCCAAACACTTCTGATCCCAAACATTTTGGATAAGGGATACTCAATCTAACTAAGCAACTATAGTATTCTTTTTTTAAAAAAAAAACCCAAAAAAGCCCACTATATTTATGAGAAAATATACAATTCTTACCTTTAATTTCTTGTTTAGCTTGCAGCAAAATCGATATAACATAGCCAAGTTTAAAGGTCCAAAATCTGCATAAAAACTAGAAGAAATATAAACCAATTATCAAATTGTAGTTTTAAGCCATTTGTTAAACTACTTAAATATTTTATGACCTACTATTTGAAAGCCTAAGTCTCCCCTACAAATGGGAGCAACTATATCCCTACCATGACTTATATAGAAACACATAATAGTGTTAGAACTAGAATCAGAACATACTGATATTACAATAACCATGTAAAACTAAATTCTTCTCTCTAACTTTGCTCTGTACTTCAAAGAACTGTAGATCAAGAAGTTAGTTGCAGCCTTTAAGAAAGAAATTATTCTTGTGGCATCAGTGGGATCAGACTGCTATGAACAGCTTTTGAGGACATACACAGCCAATATAGTTACATGTAGTTTTTGCAATGACATACTAAGCTCTAGAGCATTATATTCCAGGTAACACCTAGTTTTAAAAAAATCCCAACTTTTCTACAGTCAAAAGTAAGTACACCTGAACGTATGGTACATTTTGATGGTTTATTAAAATCAAACTCATTTTCAGGATCCAGAAAAAAATCCCCTTTATAAGGAAAAATGTGCATGCTTTACAACTTTTTAAAGTGCACAACATACACACACATATAACACTGAGTGCATCTACACTGTAGAATTAATGCAGTTGGAGGTCATATTAATCTCCATGGCTCAATGCCATGGAGTCCAGGAAGTTGAGGTTTGACAAGGTTTTTAGTATTCTCTGACAAAGAGTGCTGGTGCCTCACCAAACAACTCCCATTATTCCATGGCATTGCGCCATGGCAGTTAAAAGGATGTCAAACTGCATTAATTCTGCAGTGTAGGTGCACCCACAATCAAGATTAGTTTTGCCTTTCCCAGGTTTACTGATATAGTAATATCCTTTCAAACAAAAGTGACATAATCTTATGCTTGCAATCTAAGTGCAAACCAAACAGACTGACTATATTCAGACATACATGGACATATCACACAAGAAAGCCAGTCATTCAGTTCAGAAGTTACTGAAATAATGGAAGGACAATGGAGAATGACTAATGCATTTTCTGTTCATTGACAGCAACAATTTTGCTTTTGTGAAGCTCACCCTTACATTTGATTGAAGTGATGAAATTTACTTGAGTAAACACAAGCTTACGTGCTATCTTGAGGCTAAACACGATGATAATATGCTAACTGAAAAAGAATCTTAGGTTGTAAAAATGTATCTTATACAGATTTATCTGGCAATAAGTCTCCTTGATATCTGTGGGCCTTATTTCTGAGTAGACAGGCATGGGGCTGGACTTATCCCTAATGTGCAGCGATATGATAAAATACCAAACCTAATACTGTTAAGATTGTGTTGGTGAAGGCTTTCATGGCTAGAATCACTGGGTTGCTCTGAGTTTTCCAGGCTGTATGGCCATATTCCAGAAGCACTCTCTCCTGACGTTTTGCCCACATCTATAGCAGGCATCCTCAGAGGTTGTGAGATCTGTTGGAAACTAGGCAAGTGAGGGTAATATATCTCTGGAATGTTCTCAAACAGACAAATAGTTCTTTCTCCCACCCTGGACGCTCCACAGATATATAAACCCCACTTGCTTAGTTTCCAACAGACCTCACAACCTCTGAGGATGCCTGGAATCGATGTGGGCGAAATGTCAGGAGAGAATGCTTCTGGAACATGGTCATACAGTCCGGAAAGCTCACAGCAACCCATTGTCAACATTACTTGGTGTGAGCTGCAATGAATCACTTTGTAATCCTGTGTATACAATGCTATGAACTTGGAACATCTCAATTGAATTCCCAGTAGATACATTACCCTACTCATCCATCGCACGCAGAGTTTTAAAATCGTATCCGTTGAACTTGGCCCTGCCCAGTCGGCTCAATGTTTTTGTTATTCATGTCATACTCTGTGTTTATGTCATATTATTTTCTTTTGATTTATCTTATTGTATTTTATTTGATGTATTATTGTATGGTTGTATGTTGTATTCTTTTTGCCTTGTTGTAATTGTTGGGCTTGGCTCATGTTAGCCGCCCCGAGTCCCATTGTGGAGATAGTGGCGGGGTATAAAGTTGTTGTTGTTATGTGTTTCTTTCTTGTCTTCTCTCTCTCTTCACTACTCTTTTTAACCATTCCTTGCCTTCCCCAAGTAAACTTGTTTGATACTTAATTGTTTAAACTGGAGATACTAGACCAATGGTTTTCTTTTTTTAAAATAAATTTTTATTGTGAAATTTTCAAATATGCAGTGCTACATAGACAAAACAGTGAAGTGGGGGGCAAGGGAACAGTGGGGAAACAAAAGAAAACAAAAAAAAAAAAAAAAAAGAATTAACTAACACTGACAATAAGTAAAATTGTACTTCCAAATTGTATTTACAGTCAAGAACATTTCATTACGCCTTTAAGAATACCATCCGTGAAAACCTGGTATGTTTT